>CM067360.1:99785490-99847990 GCA_034401795.1 Chaetoderma sp. LZ-2023a | reverse complement strand
CTGACAGAACTTGTGCCAATTTTCGGTATTGAATTGTGTACTATGAAATTACGTAACTGTAGAATTTTGTTAAATTCGGAATACAACTAGCATATTTCCTATAAGTAATCGTGGGTGAAATTCTGAGGTTGAATGTATTGCAATGAAAACCATGAATTATCCTAAGTTTGAGCTTATTTACGTTATGAAATTTTTAAATCTCACTACGTCGTAAGCTTATGCCTATACCTATCTAAACATATGGGTGATATTCTGGGCCGAAGCCATTATGAACAATATGTCAGGACATATCGACACCTATCTGAATGTGGTGAATGTGAACTAACCATATTACAATGGGGCCATATGGCGAATATGTAACAACACATTACCAAATTACTTGATGGTAGGATCGTGCAAAAGCACAGCTATATGTAAAGAAAATTGATTACAAACTGAGATTCTAATACTGAATATAGTAAATTGTTGGCATTTGACAACTGTCCATGACTACTAAATTGAATATTATGGAATTACTACATGTTTAAAATCTCAAAATTCATTAGCGTATTCATATCCCTATCTAACCATATTGGTGAAATTATGTAGCCACACATATTGCAGATGGTAGGGTATTGAAAACCACAGATTTGCCAACATTGGAACAAATGTATGCGATGAAATTGCATACTACGAAAATACTTCACGTTCGAATTCTTTTAAATTCCCATGTAACTAGCATATTCAAACTCCTATAAGTCTATGTGAGCGAAGTTCTGGAACCGACCATATTACGGAAAGTAGGGCACCGAAAACCACGAATACACCATCATTTAAGCTCAATTTTGCGTATTAAAATTACTACATCTAGAATTTGTTAGATTCGGAATATAACTAGCTTATTATAGCTCAAGTCTATGTGGGGTAAATTATGGGGCTGAACATAGTATAGACAATAGGGCACTGAAAACTGTAGTGGTTTATTAATACAATGAACCTTTCCAGTTTAGCCCATCTCTAGCTAAACTCCACCCGTAACACTCTCGAGCTGGGATCGATGGATTTCTGAACTACTAGACGATAAATTTCAAGAAAACTATACAGGCAAGCCGTGGAATATTTTGACACTAAATTGACTGGGTCCTGATGCTGCCTATGGCAGCAACAGCGGCCAGTCAAATTATTTTCAAAATATTCAACAGCATTTTTTATTAAATAACAAAAACATACAATTCGTACAACGTGTCAGATTATTAAGCATTTAAGATGAACTAAATCGAGTCAGTCATGGCGTCATTATTATGAAGTTATCCTATGCGTCACTTAATTACGACGTCATATGACGTAATATGACTGATAGACAACCTGAAAAGGCCCATTAGCAAGTGGCATTAATTACCCTCGCTCCGTCAGAGGATGAGTGTATTGTATTCGGGTCTATGTGCGTTCGGGATGGCAAGGGTCTACAATCTATGATTGGCCTTGTTAAAATGTGACCTATAAATATGGGTGCTCTCTTAATACAAGTGGTCCATACTGTGTGGACCACGCATTAACAAGTGGTATTAGCCCTGTAATGCTCAATTTGCTCATGCCAATTTCAATAGAGGGATCCATTTCTAGGTATGCCACGCCTATTTCTAGCTAAGCTCCACCCCTTTTTGTGTGTTGGAATCGATGTCCATATATACGCTGAATAATGAATTCCCAGACTTCCCATTTCAAGGTAACTATACAGGTAAGCTGATGACTATTTTGAAACTAATTTGACTGGGTGCAACGAAAACCATGATTTGGCCTAAATTTGAGCCAAAATTATTTCATGGTAGATAGTTTTAAATCTCACTACTCCGTAAGTGTATGCCTATAACTATCTAAACATATGGGTGACATTCTGGGGCCGAACCCATTATGAGCGATATGCCAGGACATACCGACATATATCTGAATGTGGTGAATGTGAACCAACCATATTATAATGGGGCCATACGGCGAATATGTAACTACCTACGATGAGATTACTTGATGGTAGAATTGTGCAAAAGCACTAGCTCATATTGAGTTATATACATCCATATATTAAAAAAAAAATTACAAATCGAGAACAGACATTCTGATACCGAATATAGTAAATTGTTGGCATTTGACAACTGTCCGTGGCTACTAAATTGAATATTCCGAAATTACTACGTGGTAGAAAACTCAAGATTCATTAGTGTGTTCATATCGCTATCTAACCATATCGGTGAAATTATGTGGCCAAACCTATTGCAGACAGGTAATAGTAGGACATTGAAAACCTACAGATCTGCCAAAATTGAAACAAATTTACGCGATGAAATCGTATACTATGAAATTACTTCATGGTCAAATTTTTTTAAATTCCCAATATGGCTATCGTATTCAAATCCATCTACGTCTATGTGAGCGAAGTTCTGGAGCTGACCATGTTACATACAGACAGTAGGGCATCGAAAAGCACGAAAACCCCAACATTTAAGCCAATTTTTGCCTAATAAAATTATTTCATCTAGAATTTGTTAGATTCGGAATATACCTATTATATTAAGGTTCAAGTCTATGTAGGTGAAATTATGGGAGCTTATCATACAACAGACAATAGGGCACTGAAAACTGAATCACCAGAGATTTAGCAAATTTTCGGTATGAAATTGTGCACTACGAAATTACCTCATGATAAAATTTTTTTTAACTTCAATCCATTAATTCACTTAATGATATACCTATCTAACTATATGGTTGAAATTCATTGGCCGAATTTCCTGTAGACCTTCTTAACTTAGCACATGCATAGGCCTACACTTTCGGTTGATTTCTGTATTCAACAATCTGCTACAATATTATTGACAGCAGTTTTTACTGGAAATTTGGAACATTGGTAGTCTATCAACACTGCTACATAATTGCATTGGCCCTACAGGGATTTATTCCCATGGATGGATTAAAGACAAAAGGATACTACTGATAATCACACATCCATTATTCATTCGTATCCAGCGAGTTCTCTTTCGATACGAGATTGAGAAATGTATCTCGTATGTAGGGGCCTATTGAGTAGCCATTGACGTAGCGATTTCACAATCCAGTGTTGCTTTTACAGTCTGCTGATATACTGGGTCCCGGTCAGTCTGGTATCCGACGTTTGGTCTGTCTAACAGTCTAGTCGTTGTGATAACGTAAGAAGATGACCGGTCATTACATTAGAGGTGTAGTTTCGAAGAAGCCAAGCCTTTATTTTTAGATGGATCCATTATTGTTAGCGAACTCTGTCTACTTTTTCGCCCTCTACAATATTATTATGCATGGCTTTTTTTTTTAAATTTACCACACACATAGTACGCCTCAAGACTGTCATTAACAAGTCAGTAATTTTTACCCTATCTCGAATGCAACAAATGTGAATCATACTATGATATAATACGGGAAAGGTTAAACAGACATAGTACATCATCGTCGTCCTCATAATTTATTAACCCTGTATTACCTAAATTGAGTCAAGAATATGAAAAAAAAAATTTGGTTATTGAGTGCCTATTTGCAGGCCAATAGAGGACTGTTTTGAAGAGTTACTATTGGAGTGACGGGCTCAATTATCGAGCCAGTCATTTCAGTGGTGAATTTTCAAAAACGATCTCTTGACCTGCAAATTAACATCCTCAAGATCACTGTAGAGGACGGTTTTGGCGCCGGCCTCCTCGTGCAATGTGTCGGACTATTAAGTATTTAAGACGGACTAAAGTGAGTTAGTCATGTCGTCATGACCATGACGTCATCCTATACGTCACGTCGTTGATTATGACATCATATGGGCGAGTACATTGTATTCAGGGCAACAATCTTTGATTGGCCTTGTTAAAATATGTGACCTATAAATATGGGTGGTCTCTTAATACAAGTGGTCCATATTGTGTGGGCCACGCATTACCAAGTGGTATTAGCCATGTAATGCTCAATTTGCTCATGACAATTTCAATAGAGAGATCCATTTCTAGGTATGCCAGTAGTATAGCGGGGTTCTGTACGTTATTGTTCTTCCCAGCAGGGGGTCTTCGAGAACAATGGGTTTTTCACGAGATCAAAGGAAAAGCTTGCGGAATGGAATGTTGAGAACAATGACGTCTATAACGCCACGTTTTTGTCGATAACAATGACGTCCAGCCACACATGTAGATTCACTCTGGAATGTTCTATTATTTTGAATTAGTTAACCCTTAAAAGTTTAAAAGTTGTGTATTTTACGTTTAAACGTAGCGGCGGCGCGCCCCCCCTCCGTGGTTATCTACCGTTGTAAAAATAATAAGAGAGTAATGTAAAAATAATAGAGTTTAAGAGGTGGTCTGATAATGGAGGTCGTATGAGGTTGAGGATGTATGAGGAATTACGGTATTGATGTTTGAAAATAATTTGACTGTTTCGTTGCTAATGTCATTAGTAAACTGTAGAATATTTAGAGACTGCCTGTAAGCTTCTACTGTCTTAGCAACAGCTACCAGACAGATTAGTAACAAAATAGATTTTAAGAGGTGGTCTGAATTGGAGGTCGTATGATGAGGAGGAGGTAGTATGAGGTTGAGGATGTTTGAGGAATTACGGTTCGCTATTGATGTATATTTAGAAAATAATTTGACTGTTTCG
Organism: Chaetoderma sp. LZ-2023a; assembly: GCA_034401795.1. NCBI lineage: Eukaryota > Metazoa > Mollusca > Caudofoveata > Chaetodermatida > Chaetodermatidae > Chaetoderma > Chaetoderma sp. LZ-2023a. Next base: position 99,843,355 of record CM067360.1, on the reverse strand, counting down.
TCGCTAACGTTAATTTATTAGTAAACTATTTTTGCTGAATATTTTGAAAACATTTTGACTTTTAACCGTCATGACGCGCACATTGTTTTTAAATGCTTAATATTGCAATAATGTCAGTCGTTTTAGATGTTGCACAATGGTTAAAATGTAGTCATTAGTCTCTGAGTGCACCGTGCGTTTATAGAATTGTATGTAGAGCGTACTTATGCTAAAAAAATTTTTATTGCATATGATTTAACCATTACTGCCACATTAGCCGTGAGATCGGTCCTTAATCGAGTTACAAACATGGCACGTGTTAATAATGAAAGAATGTTAAAGCACCAAGATCAATCTTTAATCGAGATACAAACATGTCATGTGTTAAGGAATACTATAAGAATGTACCACCCATCTCGTTCTAAGCACGGGATATTACAATGTCCTCGACGAGAGTTTTTAAAAAAAATCGATAATAATGCTTGCACCCGCTCACCGGCTATTGTTGTTTACCGACGCTTAAAGATACGACAATTAAGAGCAACATTTTGAGCGTAGTAGCATAATCATAGATGCCCGTTTACTACAAATATAAATATATCCTTGTGGCTACAGAGCAGTGATACGTTATAACCATGTTTTTTACTATATAATTCAGTCCTGCTCTAAGCGACCACCTCGTGTTGCGCCATCACATGGACGCTATTAACCCTTTTAACCCTAGAATTTCTTCAAGAAAATGTCCATTTTCATATTCATATTTGCAGTACAAGAAAAGACTATTTTTGAAAATTAATCATCGGAATGACTGGCACTGCAGGCTATCCATTTGTCTAGTCATTGCGCCGGCAAACACCCCCCACCAACCACCATCATCATCACCAACACCCACCACCACCACCACCACTACGACCTACACCCAACACCATGCATTAACCCCACCACCACCACCCATGCACCCGCAAACCCATAGCGAATTTCTTCATATTCATACTTGCATCCTTAGAGAAGGATATTTTTGAAAATTTATCATCGGAATGACTGACTCTGACAGCTATCCAATTGTCTAAACATTGTGGTCGGAAGGTGTGAGAGCGCTGTGTTTGAAAAAATGGTATATAGGTTGGAGAGGGTATGTCAATGAGGATTTAATAAAGGTCTCGCTCGTATGCACATGTGCTATAATATGCGATACTGCTAGTTATATGTTGTACCCTTGTGCGTGCGTGCATGCACCGGTGTGCGCCCTTGTGCGCATGCATGCGCCAGAAGACTATTTTTGAAAAGTTATCATCGGAATGACCGGCTCTGCTGGCTATCCATCTGTCTAGACATTGTGACAGCAAACACCACCCACCACCCACCTATATCATCCACCCCCATCATCATCACCAACACCCACCACCATCACGACGAGCGTCAACACCAATGCCTTCAACACCACTGCCACTAGCACCACCAACGCCAGTACCGACATCGACCACCAACCACTAGGCACCACCACCACCACCGTATGTTGCGGATTGCGACCTCTTGTTGTGGATTGCAGATTGCGGTTGCATGTTGAGGATTTGTGGGTGTATGTTGCGGATTGCGGGCGCATGATGCGGATTGGCGGGTGTATGTTGTGGATTGCGGGTGCATGATGCAGATTTGCAGGTGTATGTTGCGGATTTGTGGGCGCATGATGCGGATTTGCGGAGACTGAGAGTGAAGATGAAGGTGAAGATGAAAAAGATGCCATAGGCAATGAGGAACTATTTACCATATTCCAAAATATTAAGCAGGTCTTAGATGCTGAACAATCAGGTTTAGAAGATGAGGATGGTGAAGTGGACACAGACCCAAATGGTGTAGGCAATGTGCCTATTTCTGTTTATGCTTATGCTTTAGTTACAAAGTGTATAGACATAATGCTCCAGTCGAGAAGATTACAGAACTCTACGCTCATTAAAATAATTCGTCAGGAAATTAAAGATTTTATCGACGAGGGGTATGCATACGATGAAGCAGTCTTCTCAGCCCTTCGAAAAAGAGAGTTTCTGATCAAGAAGTACATAAGGAACCATCTAGATGCTGAGGATAATGATGATGATTCTGATGGTGATGGATCTGATCCATAAGGAATCAGTCATCGATAAAATGGATCTCCAGAACATTGACTATTTGTTTATGCTACAGCAACTATACGTTTTATCATATGTAATATTTACTTCAATGTAAAAATATGGATACAAATAAAACATTGGTTCTTTATGCGCGTGTTTGATGATTGTAGCTGCCCAGCCAGGTACCCCCCACATCCCTCGATATACAAATCGGAGTGCTGTTGTACTTAGTGGTGGTGGCGGTGGGGTTGGCGGTTGATGAAAATAGGTGTTGTGGTGGATAATGGGGTGGGGTTAATGCTTGGTGGTAGGTGTTGGTGCTTAGTGGGTGGTGGTGCTGGTGGTGATAGAGGGATGGTGATGGTGATGATGGTGGTAATGGTGATGATGGTGATGATGGTCAGTATTGGTAGTAGGTGGTTGTGGCCGCAATGTCCAGACAATGGTTAGCCAACTATATTATTTTTGTTGTCGGGGTCTCATTGACTATGTACTCATAATGCATTCATACTGTGTGTACCCGGACATGGTAATTTTTTCCTAGTTTTATTACCTTTAACTGGCTGACTGGCGAGGTGTTTCAGACATTCCAGGGATCTACTTCCTAGCAAAATATTATGGAAACGATTTGAGCAAAAGTTGATGCAGACAGTCAAATTATTTTCTAAATATTCACTAAATATCATGGAAATGATTTGATAGAAAGTTGTTGCTAACACTGCAGTAAAATTATTTTCAAAATATTTGTACAACGCGCATTGTCGGCCTTGTAAACAAGTATGCTAGTATACCTCATCCCTCGTGCCAGGCAGCACTGCGCTAGCATACCTCATCCCTCCTCCTCATTCGTTCGACCTCACTTATGCGACCACCTCTACACTCATTCCAGGGATGTTATTTTCTGATTCTTCAAACCTAAATCATGGCGCATTGGTAGTTTAAGGGAATAGTTTTGGTACTAATTTGAAATAGGAAGCTACAATTCGCACTAACGCCTTCATGCGCACAAACTCTTAAAAAAGTGCTGTTCAATGCGACAATTTGACATAGGAAGCCACAATTCCGCTTAGTTTCAAAATACTTTTTTACTACAACCACGAGGTACCGCATCGACCACCTAATACGTTAAACGATACAAGGGTGCTCGTCATTATTCGTCAACGATGACGACAGTGGACATTGTTCCCACCATTTTTATAACAATTTAAAAAATTTAACAAGTAAATGACTGACGCTTTAAAGACCACTCCTTAAATACGAGATGCATGATTATTATCTATATAATATTATGCATACAACATCGCTTGGCTTAGCTATATATTACCCGCATAGAGATGTACTTTGCTCTCTTTTAAAAAAATTAAATGACTGGTAGGAAGCGGCTTAGTTTCATGTTTGAGGGTTTTAGATGAAGGTTAACGCATTTGCATACAAATTGAAGGATTAAAAGCGAATCATAGATGCTTTATGCACAATAACGAGGTGGTCAGAGAAAACATATTTTCCTGAATACTTTTTTAAATGTGCACAGATTTTTATGCGCATAAACCATTTAACAAACTGATCCATCGCGTCTAGCCCGTGAACATATCCAAGATTTTCGCCTGCATGTATGTGTCATTATATGGAGGTCAGTACACGACAGTTTTTGCTAGGACGCTAGTCATCTCACGCGATATTCCTTACATTTTTTCTTTGTAGTAGAGCGATGTAGTATAAATGTAAATGTTAATGTACATTTGGCTAAATTGTGTTGCAGATTTGCGGGCGTGTGTTGCGGATGGCAACAAGTATATGTACATGCCTGAATACGCATACATGTGTGGCCGCATGCGGTCCGTGTGTTGTGGATTTGCGGGCGTGTGTTGCGGATTGTGGGCGCATGATGCGGACTTGCGGGCGTGTGTTGTGGATGGCAACAAGTATATGTACATGCCTGAATACGCATACATGCCAAAATGTATGCATACATGTGCAGATGCATGCGGTCCACGTGTTGCGGATTTGCGGGTGCAGTACATATATTCCTATAAACGGTACAAATTCAATCCATTTTCTCATTCCAGTTTAAACATCGCAAAGTGGTTGGATGTTTAACTGCAGAGTAGTTAGGTAGCCTTAGGCAGTCAGCTTTCATCTCACGTGATATTCCTTATATATTTTTTTGTAGTAGAGCGATGTGGTATAAATGTAAATGTTAATGTACATTTGGCTAAAATGGCCAGCAGTACAAACTTTGACGGATCAGACACTGGGTATGTGTGATGTCGTTGGTGTTCCATCGACATCCGCGACACCATATGCCGACGGTCGAAACAGGAGAGGGTCTGTAGGCGTATGATCAAGAAAACAGAACCTAAAGAGATGGTGTACACCTGCAAGGAGTGCTATTGTCTATTACCAATCAAACAGTATCCGCATGGGTGTCCTGTAATCGGTGATACTCCGACTGATATACAAAAAGCAAACATGACGCAGTTTGTTACCAAACTGAGAACCATGCCTGTGCGGATCTGCGAAGACTGAGACCTATCTCAAAACACAGCCCTTTTCAGGGCCCACAAATCATTCGAAAGAGAACTCTTTATCTGTTCAAAAAATAAAATAATGTAATAAAGTTTTTACACACAACAACCCGCTTCACACATGCATATGCAAGCACACATTCTGATCCGTCAAAAGTGGTCGATGGATGCTACTGTTCTAAATGGTCATCTGTACGCTATTGTTCGTGGATGATTAATGCATTGCCATTGACTAGGAACGCATTTTGTTCATATTTTTGACAAATTTATAATTAAATGACTTCCATTTTAAAGAGATAAATACGACAGATAACACTATCTATATAATAGCATAGGAAAACTTACTGTGTACGTGTCTGATTTAAAAAAAATTAAATGACTGGGGAACACATTTTGCTCATATTTTTGAAATTTTAATAATTAAATGACTTCCATGTGACATCGGATACTCGTGACATAAGAGAAATGCTATGTCCATTTAAGAATGTCCCGTAAATTAGGAGAAATGCTACGATTTCAACGTCAGATACTCGTAATGCAGGAGAAATGCTATGTCCATTTAAGAATTGTGAAGTAAAATAATGAGAAATGCTATGATTGCGACGTCAGATACTCGTAGGTGAAATGCTGTGTAGATATAAGAATTGTTATGTAAAATTAGGAGAAATACTATGATTGCGACCTCAGATACTCGAGACGTAGGAGGAATACTATGTCCATTTAAAAATTGCATCATAAAATTAGGAGAAATGCTATGATTGTGACGTCAGATACTGGTGACGTAGTAGAAATGTTATGTACGTTTAGAATTGTGTCGTCATATACACTCTATGGAGCAGAAATGCTATGAACATTTAAGTGTATGATTATGACATCAGATACTTGTGCGACGAATCCATAACATCTTTAAATAGTTACAAAAATAAACACAATATTCAGTGAATATTTTGTCATGAAATTGAACAAAAACCGTCTAACGGTGTTTTATTTAAGTATGCGCTATTCAGCTCACTCTATCATTCATTCACCTGGACCATTCTTCTCTAAAGAATAGCTATGGCACGTGCCGTCAAGTGCCTATGTCAAGTGAAAAGCGGGCATACCAACGTGTGCGGAGGAGGCGGGGGAGTGAATAGCGAGTCGCTAGTGACAGATAAAGAGATAGAGAGCTAGGTGCTAGTACTGCACAAGCGAAATCCGATTTTAAAACTTTTTTATTAATACAAACATCAATAATACATATCGTTACAAAGATACGAAAAAACACACCAAATACAACATATTTTACAAAGCAACGATTGACAAAATAAAACAATTAATTATGTTATTTAAAAAAATAAAATACGTATTTGATTTTATTAAAAATTATCTGTGTTTTAATGCTTAAAAACACGGTTAATTTTAAATAAAACTAAATAAATTAATATTAATTATAGTTATGGCGACAACATCTGTTTTTCATATATTACATCCACAATGTACCTATACCATTCCGTCATACACATACGGTACAGATCAGTACAATTTAAATATTTAAAGCAAGGATCAGACGACATCGTGGAGAACGAATAATCATAGCGTGAAACTGCTGCATTTATATATCATTAGTAACAATAACGACCAGCCGCACACGGATTGAATGACATCTGGCGTAAATACCATGCATACAATGGTGTACAGAGGAGCACGTGCATTACAATGACGTACATAGACGCGCTTAATTTGAATTTATGGAGCGCATTTGTTCGATCAATAACATACATATTCATGCGGTACAAGACACCGTCTTCTACCGTCGCACACTTTATGAGCAATAACGCGCACGACCAACTTTTAACCATTACACGGCTGAGAGACTCGATACACCAAAGTCGACACGTATTATCATTGGATGCACAAAATATTTTGAAAACTATCTGACTGTAAGTTCATGGCGTATGACAACAACTTTCAGTCATAATATTTTTGCGTTAATATAGGGGTTGTAATGCGTGCGATAACTAAGCATAAGTTATGAATGAGAAAGACATCGATTAATGTAGCTTCGCAGCAATAATACGCGAACCCAATGCACTATGTCTATCCCATATTCGGTTAATAAACCCTTGCTAATTTCAGACATGAGTATAATTCTTCCAGCATTAATTTTGTCATCTCTTAAAGCGAACCGCATGCTCCTCATAATCAACGTACGCATCTTATCCTTATCAGCGTTACACAGACTAGCAATATTTGATATCATAGCGCGAGCAGCTAGTGCGGCTTCGGCGGACATGGATGACACCGACATGTTTACGTACTGACTGAAAAAAGTGCACTGATGCTATTTATATTACGCTAGTGTAACCGTATGGTACTGATGATAAATCTCCCAGTTTCAAAATACGTTTTTTAAAGACGGGTCTGAAAATCTTGCTGCTATTTACTGAAAGAATTCTAAAATGATCGGTGCATGTGATCTTTGATGGATAGCTTAATAGTACGCTATTACTATCCGTAATTCCACCATCGTTTATAATTTGTTCAATGGATTTTTTCATTGTATCAAAATTAACTTGTTTTGATTGTTGGGTACCGAGGGTTAAACCTTTAACCTTCGTCACCTGTTTAACGATCGATGGATCGCCTCGACGCTTTGTTTCATAACTATAGTTTTTTGGACCGAGTGCGCAAAAACTTGTTAATTCATAATCGGAGGGGATTTCACTCGTCCAAGAACCTAGATACCCACTTCGATCTTGAATGGTCGGCTCACCTTCACGTGTACTAAATACCACTGAATCCGTATCGTGATAGGCTACGCGGCATCTGAGTAAGGACAAGACTTCGTACAGTTTTATTCGGCCATAGGATGTCACGAAAGATGCAAGAATACAGTTGGTATTTAATGGTGACTGAACGTACTCGTCATTGACTGAATAGGAGGCCATTAGAAGACTATCATTCAGGAATGTAATGGAGCCTACAGTTTTACTTTTATCATTCAGAAGGGAGAGTAGACCTTTACGTGTTGATATCATGCTATTCTTTTTTTGATCACGAAGAGAAAATCGTCGCATAGTACAAACATGAGGCGCGAATTTATTCGAGCAGGTAGCACGGGAAAGTATAAATCATGAGGTGGAAGGACTTTGCATTTAATAAGACCAAAGTAGTCATGCACCGTCTTATCACTCAAGTCATCGCCTCTTAGAACCGGATATGACCCTTCTGGAAAACAACATTGTTTCATCACTGAAGGATACATGGAACCGCAGTCTAAATATTCGAGTGTGGTATGCTCATCCGCTTCCATAAATAAACGAATCACGGATGTACGGCCACCGAATAGCGCATCACGTGGTGATATTGGGTGTGCTAAGTCCAATTCGGTGATAAAATCATTTAGCTCGGAGGAATCAGCGACGTGTTTCTTAAAGTCGCATTCCCACATAATTCTCACCATATATCCACCCGATTCAAATAAAGAAATGCGACATTGAAGCGCGGAATATGCTTCTTCATATTTCTGATCGCCATAAGGTGTATATGTCGTATCACGCTTATCACCGCAACAAGCAGACTCATGTCCATGGAATTTACAACCTAAGAAGTCGTAAATAATATTTTCAGATACATCAATTCCATCCACATAATGTCTGCATATTTTCTGTTCACCGCAATTTAGCGTATGCGCGATTTGGCGACCCTCACATTGACTGACCCATTCCATCCATTCTACACCCAAAACGGTATAAGCACGTTTTGCTCTTAGTGAGAAATCGGGTAAAGTCTGTACGCTCTACGGTCGAAGCCATAAAGCGTGATAGGCCGCATTACACGCTCCCGCTAGCGTTATCCCTGTCACAAATGGGTTTTGGCCATCCGCCGATTCAGAAAATAAAGTCTTAAATCTAGACATGGCTAAACGTAAGACAGTTACGTCATCATTACAATATTCGATGAGATTTTTATCGACATCGTAGCACTCGTGTCTAGATATCTGGTAGTTGTACGATCGATCAAATTCGATTAATTCATTCGCATTCATATTTTGTGGACAGAATATCTCCCTCTCGGGAAAGGGTATTACCGTACCGCAATATTGAGGCGTGTTGAGCTGATAGGGAAATGTCCCCTTATGAACAGGAAGATTAAAAGCATCGCCCACCTTATGTAATAAAAGGGGAAAAAAGTTAATGGAATCGATAAACCGAATAGTACCTACGTCAAATGAGAGAACTGAACGACCGCGCATGATAATATTTGAAGGTTTAAGATGCGGATTAGTGGTTTTGCTAATGCATTGAAGGAGTAAAAGAGAATAATAGGCACGAGCGTTGTGAGCGATCACCAAGTAGTCAGAGAAAACATATTTTCTATCGATTTGTTTACTGACACGCGCAGCCTTAACACGTGTCAGCCAGCTAACGAACTGATCCACCGCGTCTAACCCGTGAAAGCGAACATATCCATAATTCGTGCCTCGATGACATGTAGAGCAATTGTCTTCGAGCGGTTGCTCGAAGCACGCATCACAACATATGTTGGCAACCACAAGATTGACTTTATGCTCGGCTAGAATATTAGTATTGCTACTGTCGATAGGCCATAAATATGTTTCTGTATCATAAATGATGTATTTTTGAAAACATTCGTAACTACAATTGTCGGCATTCGTACGCATAGAGCGTGCGTGGGATAATGACATAATAGGTTCTTCAATTACTTTATGATAACACGTATGATTTTTCAGTAATAACATACTTTTCTTTACACACGTGACATTTTGTCATACCGCATACGTGTTCATCGTCATCTTTACGTATGCGACTGAAACAGTGGGGGCATGCCTTCACCATTTTGCAGGTCCCATTAGAGAGGTGGTTCGACATACATTGACGGTTATAAAACTTACGATGACAATCAGTACATATTATCTTATGCGTAGCGTCTGTAGAAGTGCAAGATACTTTATCAGAATAAGGTGTCTGACAACTACGACAGCGCGCAGTGCATGAGTGATCATTAGAGTATGACGCATTACACCGTGTACAGTAATTATGTACCATAAGAAATGCGGCCAATGTGATTAAGGATATATGATTATCATGTTCTGAATGCATAAGATTTATGCATGGTAAACTCGGGGAAGCGCAACCGAATAGGCGTTCATGCGTTGACTCTGAGTAGACTTGAATAGAAAATTGATTGCGAAAGTGTTCCTGAAATTTGTTCCAATCAGTACTATTAATTTCGCGTACAGGAATACTACAAGCTGTATGATATTCACGCGCATATGCATCAAATATGTTTTATTATGTCTAAAATTTTGCCATTCATTTGCAGAGATTAATTTGTTCATTTTTTCATTATATTTTATTCCTAAAAATATTCCTGCCGCGAAACAGAATGGATATTCGACGCATACGGGTATAATACATTTTTTTATACGCATGTACGCATCTAAATCAGATGAATGTAAATTTAATAAATTTAATTGTCTAGAATCGATCACACCTATGAGAGTATCATTTCGCCCACCCGAGTTGTAGTCCTCTACACGAAAAACGTGAAATTCAAAACCCTCTGATAACCTACAATCAGTATTTGACTGAATGACTTTTTCCACTGATTCTAAAATTATGTCAGGTGTAATTTCATTCCATAGCCTAAAATCCATCGCTATCAGCATATCCAAAGAAGGGTGAATCAACTCGATTTTCACGTGATCATTCGGCTGAACATTACTATATTCGCTATACGTATTGAGCAAAGATTGAAAGACGCCTGACATGAACTCAGAATGAGAAAGTGGTGTATCGGCTATAGGATAACTTTTAAAAGATACATTATATTCAGTACCTTCGAGATGAAACTTTTTACTGCGGTATTTGTGAACAGTCTCCACAGATATATAGTCGGTATAATCAACTACCGACCCTCCGATTTGTGCGTGCTCATAGTGTTGCAAATAACGATTAAGTAGATCATCTGTAAGCACTATATTCTCTGATATACATCGACTGATTTCATCAGCGATGAGACTAATTTCATCTGTCATATGATTTGCACACATGTCAATAAGAGATTGATGAGTAGGAACATCGATGCGATAAGTGGTACCATTAGGAAGACATGATAAATCCATCAATATGTCATTAGCAGAAGGCACAATACAGTCTGGAACTGGCACAGCATCAAATAAATTTAGGTCGGAATCATTAGGAAGGCATGATAAATCCGGTGATATGTCATTAGTAGAAGGCTCAATACGTACTGGAACTGGCGTGTTATCAAATAAATTTAGGTCGTAATCATTTGGAAGGCATGCTAAATCCTGTGATATGCCATTAGCAGTAGGCTAAATACGTACAGGAACTGGCGCGTTATCAAATAAATTTAAGTCGGAATCATTAAAAAGGCATGCTAAATCCTGAGATAGGTCATTAGATGAAGGCACAAGAAAGTCAAGAAGGGATGCATCGTAGAATAAATTTACATCGTAATCATTAAGAAGGCATACTAAATCCTGAGATAGGTCATTAGCGAAAGGCACAATGTGTCCATCACGTACATCGGTCGAATAATTAGAATCAATTACGTCACATTCGTTATGAGGATAATTAACAAATGATGATGGTACGGTACTCAGATCAGGAATAGATTGTTCAGTTATAGTATGTATGGTTTGATCATCGATAGAAGCAGGTTGCTCAGGTATGATTACATCATAATCGTATAAATCGTCCAAATGATTGAAAAAATCAGCATCGGTATCAGACAGTTCAGGAATGACTTCGCATAATGCTACGTCGTTATGTTCATCAGATACGTGCATAGTTGAAAAGTTGGGTTCATACAACATAGAGCCCAGATTTAAAAGGTGATCCACATCTTCATCAGGCGAATTGGATAGATCCACGTTTAATCTTGCAGCATCAGCGTCACGCATCTGCTGCAAAATCACATTAACAGCATCTTCACATTCTTTAATATTAGCGCTTAAATTATCTGCCAGTTTGTTATGTCTTTAACGCAATTTACTCCTCGTTAATATAAAATGTTTTTAAAAATTATTTTCTTAAAATCTCTATACGTTTCTTTATAAAAGCACAAACAGCGACAGCGAACTATACAGGAGCGGTCTGCTTAAATACGCACAGAGAACAGCGCCAGGCGAAGGCCGGCTGGCATTGCATTCATCCTCAAACTCCTCCTCATCATCATCCTCCTACCACCTCCATTATCAGACCACCTCTTAAACTCTATTCTTTTACATTACCCTCTACTATTATCATTCATCAAACTCTATTATTTTTACATTATCTACCATGGTAGATAACCACGGAGGGGGGGGGGGCACCGCCACTACGTTTAAACGTAAAATACACACCTTTTAAACTTTTAAGGGTTAACTAATTCAAAACAATAGAACATTCCAGAGTGAATCTACATGTGTGGCTGGACGTCATTGTTATCGAGAAAAACGTGGCGTTCTGTACATCATTATTCTCTAGAATGTGTGTCGTTATAGTCGCCATTGTTCTCAACATTCCATTCCGCAAGCTTTTCCTTTGATCTCCTGAAAAACCCATTGTTCTCGAAGACCCCCTGCTGGGAAGAACAATAACGTACAGAACCCCCCTATACTACTTATGCCAGGCCTATTTCTAGCTAAGATCCATCCATTTTTGCGTGTTGGAATCTATGTACATACGATTCGTACACTTGGGACTATTCAATGTTCATGACTGAGCTCGATACGCCATTCATTTACACATTTTGGATTGTGACGTCAGCCTGTATATGAAGTAATTGATTATGACGTCATATCCTTCCGTTACAGATCGAACCCAGCCATTATCATAGAAAATGACTGTTGAATAAACAGCAAAGACATACAATTCGAACAGCGTCTAGTTAAATTAGTTTCAAAATATTCAATAGCATGTTGATTAAAAAGTAAAGACGTGCAATTCGCATACTTGACTGGCTATTCAATGTTCCTGGTGGAGCTAGATACGTCATTCATTACACATTTTGATTGTGACGTCCAGCTACATCTGACCTAAATAATTATGACGTCATATACAGAAAAATCCATTATCATAGACAATGTCCTATGTCTAATTGCCATCCAAGAGACCATTGTGGTTTTTCTTTTGCAATTTACTACTGGAATTATAGGATCGGTTATCCAACCAGTCATTCCAGCGGTAAACTTTCAAAACAAGTTCTCCGGTGAGTAGCTAATGCAAATGGACATTTCTCACGATCACCGCAAGAAGCCATTTGTGGTCAGTTTGATAGAGTGCTAAAGTGGACATATAAGTTCCATTGGGTGTTTATTAAAATAATTAAGCGGTCATCGCCGCGCAAACTCTATTACAGTCGGACCAGAACAAATAAGAGAACTCGCCATGAATCACGTGCATGAAGATAATAATTATGAGATATCCAGCAATCTAAAAATAGAGCCGTGTCTTCGCTCCGAGAATTATTAGATCTTGTATCGATGGAGATCTCGCGAGCCACAGCCCCACAATCCCCTGCGCGAAATGTCCGCGCCTATAGGCAATTCTAGCCAGCAATAAATAGAAGCGTGCACGCTGGAGCGGGCACAAAATAAGTGTACTTGAAAATATTTATAATTTAAAGTAAAACTAGATCGATGCACGTTAGCGCTACTAATACCCCTTAACCACATCTGTAACTTATCTTTCACTCAAGGCATATTTCCATCAAAATTAAAAGCAGCACGAGTAACACCTATATACAAAGCAAATGATTCATCTAATTTCACAAACTATAGACCTGTCTCAATACTTCCACTTTTCTCCAAATTAATGGAACGACTTATGTACAATCGGCTTATCAGCTACTTAGATAAAAAGTCAATCCTCTATACATCACAATACGGATTCCGTGAGAAACATTCAACAATGCTAGCATTAATTGAAATGACAGAAAAAATAATAGAATCAATTGAAAAGAAAAAGCACATAATAGGCATTTTTTTGGATCTTTCAAAAGCTTTCGACACTATCAATCATAAAATCCTACTAGAAAAACTTGCCTATTATGGAATCCGAGGAAGTGCACTCATCTGGTTTGAAAGTTATCTAAGTGACAGAACGCAATGTGTGCAATTCAATGCAACTTGCTCTGAAAATAGGAGACTAACTTGCGGTGTCCCTCAGGGGTCCATCCTTGGCCCTCTGCTGTTCCTCTTGTATATGAACGATCTGCCTAACATATGCAAACATATGTCACTAATACTATTTGCTGATGACACCAATGCCTTTTGCTCTGATGAAGACATAGCTACATTATATAAAAATGTAAATAAGGAAATGGAAGAAATTACTAACTGGTTTTCATTAAATAAATTATCACTAAATGTGGATAAAACAAACTATATGTTATTTTCAAAATCTAGAGAATTAATAAATAAAGAGGTTCCAAAATTGTACACTATCAATAAGGAAATTGAAGAGGCCCCTTATGCAAAGTTCCTAGGAGTATATTTAGATAAAAACTTGACCTGGGCCAAACAAATCGAAACAGTTACTGCAAAAGTAGCAAGAGGAATAGGTGTCATCCAAAGACTAAAACCATATATGACACAGGCCACGGTTAAAACACTGTACAGCACCTTGATCCTCCCGCACCTCACTTACTGCAACGCTGTTTGGACTAACACCTACAAAAACAGAATATCCAAAATTCAGTCTCCAAAAAAAAAGCATCAAACTATTTTCTAGGCCAGCAGAGGGCCAAAACATGTTCAAAGCAGAAAAATTGCTTAAGCTCACCGACATAGGAAAATCTGAAATGCTAACTATTGTCAAAGACTTCCACCAAGACACTTTACCCAAATCTATAGCCCCCTTCTTTATAAACAATATTAACATCCACCAACATAACACTAGAAGCAGACATAAACTACATGAGCAATACACACGGACAGACATAGGAAAACACCGAATATCATTTGCAGCCACTAAACTATGGAACAACATAAAACAGGAAACACGTGAGAAAATTCTATCAACAAAATTCTGCAAGAAAACAATAAAAAACCACTTGATTAACACATACTAGTATTATCGAACTCATGCAGTACAGCTCAAAAATGGCCCGACTCGTCTACAAAACAAGGTAAAGACTACTACTACTACTACTACTACTACTACTACTACTACTACTACTACTACTACTACTACTACTACTACTACTACTACTACTACTAGAATTATGACTAGATGACTCCACTTGCTATTATATCCAATAATAATTTCAATTACCATAGTAACAAACTACAGGACGAGCAGGAGAATGAGCACCCATCCCCTGCATCCCCCTTCCCTTGTCCAAGGATGCTCCCAATTAGCCAGCATCCTGTAAACAGTATATCATCATTATAAGTAAAAGTACCCTCCCCCAAAAATATATAAATGTTTATTGCTGTATCTATAATCATAGACATCCATGTATGTTATTGAACTTGACTATGTTCTGTGCTTGTCTGTTACGTAACTGTCTTGTCCTTATTTACTACCCATATGTATCGCTAAATAATAATAATAATAATAATAATAATAATAATAATAATAATAATAATAATAATAATAATAATAATAATAATAATAATAATAACCCAAGTGACTAACTCTTACACACACCTGGTTACAGTATTATATGTTGGTTCGCGGACTGAGAGAGGCCCACTCCATGAGTTTTTCTTTCCACTGTAATGACTGACAAGATAATTGAACCGGTGGTGAACTCTGGGGGGAGGGGGTGGGTGTGGGTTGGGAGGGTGCTGGGTGTGTGGGAAGGGGTGGTCTCCTCTTGATCCGCGAATTGACATATTTTTCTCTTTGAAATTTAAACTGTTTATGTGGATCAAGGGCCAAAGGATTAATAAGGAAGTAGTAACTGTAATGTCTGAATTTATAATTGTTTGTGTAAGTACTGTCTTGTCTAATTTATATATACCTGTATATATGTGTGTAAGGTGTCCGCCATAACAATAGGCACTGCCTTGGGCGGACAACCTGGTATGATTTGTGAATTCGTTTACCTTGGAATTATTGAATAAATAATCTTGAATCTTGAATCTTGAATCTCTTGTATCACTCAGAATGTAGGAAATGCCTTGTCTAAGTAGATAATTTTACCTTTTTTCGTGGGGAGGACTCCTGACCTACCCCACCCCCACACACCCACCCAGCTCCCACGGGCCAAATTGACCGATTATCTTTCGTTGAACAAATTTGTATCCCTCTTCCCTAAGGACGCCTGCTGTCAAATATAGTTGAACTCGGTCCAGTGGTTCAGAAGAAGACGACATTTTAAATTTTGCATTGCTTTAGCATGGGAGTATTTGGTAGGAAAAAGATCCAAGATGGCCGACAAACCGCTTATCCGGCAGTTTCGAAAATTGCAAATTTGAAATCAGAATAGCTAAAGACCTATATAAAACCAATTTCGACTTCAAAATCCATCAAATAAAAATATCAAATATGGCCACCAAACACTACATTTTGATTGGTCGATGGTGGCCATGTTTTTTATGTATCAACTTCCCTTGAACAATCTTTAATGGCGCTTAGTCCCCAGTCATATTTGCCAAATTTCGGCTCGATCCTGTCAACGGTTCTGGAGAAGGCATTTTCGCGAAAACTAGGTCATCCAAAATGACTACCTAGCACATTTAAATCTAGACTCAAGACATGTTACTTTCAAAAATGTTATCCAACACCTTGATCTGTATTTTTTCTAGAATATTCTAGTTAAGCTTTCTAAGCGCTTAGAGCATGCTGCGCATGGATTTTGGCGCGTTATAAATGGACTATTATTACTATTATTATTATTATTATTATTATTATTATTATTATTATTATTATTATTATTATTATTATTATTATTATTATTCGGCCAATCAAATTCCATTGAATAATTAACTTGGTTCAGTTATTCGCCTAAATCATATTTCATGAGTTTTGAATCGATGCCCCAAGCGGTTTCGGAGAGAAAGATTTTTAAAGACATTTCCCAAAATAGGCAAAAATCCAGGATGCCTGCCGGCCAAATTGGCCGATCGGCTTCGTTTGAAGAAACTTGGATACCTATGCACCTACGGATGATTCCTGACAAATATACTTGAGATCGGCCCAGTGGTTCTCGAAAAGACAAATTCATTTTCCTATTGCTTTAGTATGGGAGTTTTAACTGGAAAACGATCCAAGATGGCCGCTAAACCGTTAAACCGAAAGTGACAAATTTGAAATTAGCATACTCAACAACATATATAAAACCAATTTCGGCTTCAAAATCCAGCAAATAAAAAAATTCAAAATGGCTATCAAATGCGCTACATTTTGATTGGTCAATGTTTTTACAATGTTTTTGGCAATGTTTTTTGGCGTGTCAACTTCTCTTGAACAAACTTTAATGGCCCTTACTGTCTTATTATATCTCCCAAATTTCGGCTTGATCCCTTCAGAGGTTCCGGCCCAGTTTTCGGGAAAACTAGCTCACCCAAGATGGCCGCCAAACTATTTTACTAATCAAGTTCCCTTGAACAAAGTTCGTTCAGCTCTTAACCTTTCAGGCCAGGTGAGCTAAAAATAACAAGAACGCTAAAGCATGATATGTCTGGCCCCTGATATTATTGCTCACTGGATACATATTTTGATACATTAAAAGGCAAACTACTTGCATAATCATTATAATTATGAACTAAAGAGGGACATGGATGTGGTGAGAGCATTTTGGTAATGTCCATACACTGCCTGCATTGATCGCTTATTTTGCAATTCTTTGGAGTCCTCATTGACTATAAAATCGAGCCATTATCAATTAAACAAGAGGTTCAAGGGGTCACTTGGCCTCTCAGGCCAGGTGAGCTAAAAATGTTAAAATATTCATCCAAGGCCAATAACGTAATGATGCGAATTGCATCTCTGAATTGATGATCAGCAATAGGTTAATTGTAAGTGAATTGAGTTAATTTTCCATATTTTATCTAACAGAAATTAAATATTAAGATTTGTTGAACTACGTTCGTTCATCAAATCAGATAACATCCGATAACTTGGAAGTGGCTGCTTAGCTCTTTAACCATTTCCTGACGAATCCGGCCAAAACCGGCCTATGCAGTAGTCTTAAGGAATGTCCTTTTGCAGGCCAAGAGAAGACTATTTTTGAAAATTTACCACTGGAATGACAGGCTCGGTAACCAAGCCGTCATTAGTGGTAAATTTTCAAAAATAGTCTTCTCTTGGCCTGTAAATGGACATTCAACAAGTAAATAAATTATTTATTTTTTCGAAGAAATTTGGTCATTAAAGGGTTAAAGAATAATGACGATAAGTGGCAAATTCTTTAGGATTTGAGAAATTATCTGTTGAATATTTTAAAATTAATTTGCCTGGAAACTGTTATTAGACAACAGCTTTGTATGTATGATTACTGTATCCTGAGACTGTGGTTAGTACAAACATCATACAGCTGCAATCAGTGCTTCTTCGCATTTGATTACCGCGTCTTGTATGATTACTGTATTTACCCATGTGCATTGTAAGAATAGTGTGATAGCAAGAATTGGATAATAAAAACCTGATATTAGAGGTAACGGAAAACAATTAATCATTCATGCATATGCAACGCATTTTATTCATGATCATTTAGAAATCTAAAATCCATTGGGTAAAATAAATGTTCAAATGCCTGTACCCTGTTAAGAGACTACTATTCAAAATGTTACTGTTATTAAGTTGAATACTTAAAGCGATGCTAATCTCATCTCAAATGTTGTATTGCACCGATAGAATATGGTTTATCGATTCCATATCATTCATGTCCTGTCACATTCCCTGATCTGTATCGCAATTATTTGTTTTGTAATATCGAGTAAATGTTGAACAGTGATCGACACCATTTTGTCTCCTCAAGCTATTGTGTATGATGTCATGTCAGCTCCAAAGCATCACATTCTTTATTATGTAATGCTCATCCCATTTAATATTTTGGAACTAATTTGACTGGAAGTTGTTGCTGCCTATGGCAGCAACAACTTCCAATCAAATTGGCTTCAAAATATTCAACAGCTTACCTGTAGCATTGCTTTTATACCACATTACCAAACTATAGCTGGAGCCTCATTGACTGAGCGTATATACCGAGGCAGACACGCTAGGATTTTTCTGATTGGTTGAAAAGTAAATCATGACAGCCATCATATGGTGTAGAAATCTACCAACATTTAACTACTAAATCCTGAATATCTTTCCTTAGCGCCGTAATAAAACGCTTAAAATTACCTGGATAGTGTATGACCGGCGTGTTAGATCACCTGAATAGCTATCAAGAGATGGGATTAGTTATCCTTTAAACCACAAGTGGCACAAACAAAAATATTATAACTGTCAACGGTATTGTTAAGAAAATTAATAACAATTACTTTTCATGGGGTTTTTTCATTTTTGTTTGTATCACTTATAAAACAGTTCGTAACCAGACTCAAATTATGAAAATACTCATAGAAGTATTATTCTTACAACTACTTCTCACCGGTTTCTTGACTAAACTGAACATAATCAGGATCATATCGTTCTTAATTGGTTTGTTGACTATACTGGACATAATCTGGACATAGTCAGGAGCAGTTCACTCCTCGCTGGTTTCTTGATCATATTGGACATCAATCATGATCAAATCTTCCCTCATTTGGTTTGTTACTTATACTGGACATAATTATGATGAGATCGCTTCTCGTCGGTTTCTTGACCATACTGGACATAATGATGATCAAATCTTCTTTCCTCGTTGGTTTCCTGACAATACTGGACCTGGACATAATCCGAATCAAATCTTTCCTTGGTGGTTTCTTGTGCATGCACATACTGATCACAATCAGGATCAGATCTTTCCTCACTGTTTTTGTACCATACTGGACATACGGATCAGATCTTTCTTCACTGGTTTCTTCACTGTATTTGACATAATCAGAATCAGAAAACAAGAGGCCCAAGGGCCTGTGGCGCTCACCTGGACCATTAGCATTTGAACCATTTGCATTTAAATAGATATGATGGATAATTTCGGAAAATCCAAGATGGCCACCCAAAGAATTTACGAATCAAAATTCTGAATAGAAATACTAGTCTACCTTGATAGGGTCACTCTAGCCAAATGTGTTTGAAATATGTCAGGCAACTAAGGAGAAGCAGCAATTTGACAATTTCCGGTACATTTTTCATAAAATCTAAGATTTTCACCCAAAAAATTGATCAATCACAATTCTGAATATAATCTCGAGAGCCTACCACCATAGAATCCATGAGTAAAATTTGGTTGAAATAAGTCAAGCAGCTAAGGATGCGTTGCAATTTGACAATTTGCGGTACATTTTTCATAAAATCTAACATGTTCACCCCAAAAAGTGATGAATCAAAATTCTGAATGGCTGTTCTAGAGCCTACGACCATAGGATCCTTTCAGCCAAATTTGGTTGAAATCGCTCAGAATGGTAAGGAGAAGTAGCATTTTGACAATTTCCGGTATATTTTTCATAAAATCTAAGATTTTCACCCAGAAAATTGATGAATCAAAATTTCGAATGGAAAGCTCTGGAGCCTATGACCATTGGGTCCTTTTAGCCAAATTTGGTTGAAATCGGTTAAAATGGTAAGGAGAAAAAACATTTTGACAATTTCCGGTAAATTAAAAATAAAATCTAGGATTTTGACCAAGAAAATTGAGGAATCAAAATTCCGAATGTCGTTCTGGAGCCTACGACCATAGGGTACTTCCAGTCAAATTTGGTTGAAATCGCGCAAACGGTTAATGAGGAGTAGTGTTTTAAATCAAAAGTTGACGGACGGACGGTCGCCATGGCATAAGCTCACTTGGATCTTCAGGCCAGGTGAGCTAAAAGCATGAGAAATTCCCCGAAAGTCTGCTTAGTAATGCTGAGTATCGCATCCCTGCTTTGGATAGAACCAGTCTGTAAAGTTTCTTTGAAATCTGATGTTGCCATTCTTGACTAATAAGGCTAACGAAACACTTTAGCGCAAAAATCATCCAAAAGTCCAAATCTGCGAAAATAACATGAGAAATTCCCCGACAATCTGCTTAGTAATGATGAAGATCGCATCCCTGCATTGGATAAAACCAGTCTGTAAAGTTTTATTAAAATCTGATCAGCCATTCTTGACTAATAAGGCTAATAAAAAACTAACACAAAAATCATCCAAAATATTCTTAGTCCAAAACAGCGAAAAAACCCATGAGAAATTCCCAGAAAATCTGCTTAGTAATGATGAAGATCGCACCCCTGCACTGGATAGAGCCAGTCTATAAAGTTTCATTGAAATCTGATGGGCCATTCTTGAATAATAGGGCTAATGAAAAACTTTAAAGCAAAAATCATCCAAAATATTCTCAAAGTCCACATCATCCAAAATATTCCCAAAGTCTAAAACCGCATCATCCAAAATATTCTCAGTCTAAAGCCGCGAAAAAACCCATAGGAAATTCACCGACAATCTGCTTAGTAATGCTGAGAATTGCATCCCTGCATTGGATAAAACCAGTCTGTAAAGTTTCATCGAAATCTAATGAGCCGGTGTTGAATAATAAAGCAATTAAAAACATTAGCACAAATGACACGCCGACGACGCGGGAATTTGTAATCCCTGTCTCGCTTTTTCCTACAGGGAGATACAAAAATAAGAAATAAAAAAAAGAAAAGAAATTGACACATTGTGAGTTTTTGCATTAAAAAGCCCATTTTCACCCTAAATCTTGGACACCTACCCACCATAAAGAAGCCACCTGGCAAGATTCATTAAATTATTTTAAGCGGTTCTGTATGCTGTTTACAAGAATACTGACGAAGACCATCAAAAAGCCTATTTTCATCCAAAAATTTTTAGAGTAAAAAAAGGGGAGGGATCTGGGATGATTGCTCCATATAAAATGAAGAAAGGAAGCTTGGTGTGGTGAGATCACCCTGGGGGTGGGGCCAAATGTAAATGTGCTCATATACTCCACATTGTTATGGGAAACTGACATACTAAATTTGGTTGAATTCCATCGAAAAGTGTCAGAGGAGTGGCATTACAATCAATTTTTTACCCTTTGACCCCACCCCTCACCAACCCCTGGACGTGGGACCAAATGTAAATGTGCTTATGTACTCCACATTGATATGGGTAATCCATAGACCAAATTTAGTTGAATTCTGTCTAACGGTTTCGGAGGAGATACGTTACAATCAATTTCCGCAGGTTAAAATTTGATCTTTTGACCCCTCGACCACCCCCTGTGGGCGGAGCCAAATCTAAATGGCCTCTTGCACTCCGCAATCATATGGGTAACTCAGACATCAAAATTGTTCCATCTAACGATTTCAGAGGAGTTGCGTTACAACTGATTTGACCTTTTGACCACCCCCCACCACCCCTTGGGGCGGAGCCAAATCTAAATATCGTCTTGCAAAACGGAATCATATGGGTAACCCACATACCAAATTTGATTTAATTCCACCCAATGGTTTGGGAGGAGATAGCGTGACGGATGGATGGACGGACGGACAGACGGGCAGAGGCGATTACAATATCCCAGACGTTTTTTTAAAACGTGGGGATAATTAGTGATCGTTGATTCCCAACATTTTTCAGGCCTATTTGTGTCGACCTATCCATACAGGCCTTTCGATCTATGGGCCATCACAAAAAACGGGGCCATTCAGTACATCCACGGCACAGTGCCCTTGACGCTAAAGCTTCCGCAGTCCTAGATCTAACCATCTATTCTGTCGGCATTTCCGTTGACGTTTATTATATTTTTAACATTGTAAATTTATCAGCTGGTACTATTTGTTAGTAGATAGAAGAATAGAAAAGATTAGATGGTAGTTTGGTTAGCATAGTTGGGTTAGTATGGTGTGGGTGGGTGGGAGTGTGGGTGGGGGTGGAATAGGGATGTCCAAGATTTGACACGGACGATCTATCTGGTTTTTTGTATTTGTTAACATTCTGCGTGGTATTGTAATTTTCGACGGTTCCCGTTTATCCGGGCGTCACTCTATTGGTAAATGCAAAATTGCGGGCGCGGAAACCAGTGGCACGTCTGATCGGAGTAGTTATCGCGTCGACACGGTATCTACGCTAGTGTCTCTTCACGCTATCCACAAATATGCGGCCGTGGAAAGCTGCAACGTTCAGTCGGATTAGTGACTGAGACTGCGAAGCATGTTCTTTTCTATATTGGGTGTCTATCGGATGTATTCAGGAACTCGACCAGTGCTGAGCGCAACTACCTATCCTTACTTTTTAGCAGGTCTGGCAGTGTCTTACCATGCATGTTCGAGCTTCCTATTGCTTCATTTAGTTCTTCCCTATTACCATCATAGGCAAGGCAGTGCATGAAAAAGTGATCAAGGGTGTCAGTGACACCGCGTGTTTCACAATCTCCAGTCTGATGCTGCCCTATCCTATGCATTACCACACCTACATTTATATGACCAATTCTAACACATCTCAAGGTGACATCACTTTTTCGGTTATCCATGCACTGGATGCACTTTCGTTTAACTTGGGGCATGACCTCATAGTGGGCTCTACCCTTCGTGTGATTATCACAGTACTCTTACCATTCATCATGGATTAATTTTTTAACGAGGCTGTTAATTTTGGATCGTGATAGCCCTATACTTATCTCTTCACCATGGGTTATTGCAAGTTTGGCGGCTTCATCGGCTAGTTCACTGCCCTGAACATTAACATGGCTAGGCACCCAGTCTAAGTCGACTGTTTTACCATTGGTCAAAGCAATTTTGACTTCGTTGGATTTCCTGTAGGAGGGTCCCTCTATTACTTCTCAAGTTAAGCCCCCTGTTTAAGACTATATGCTCGGCCTCAACGTGGCGCAGGGGTGTAACCCACTGGGTGTCAATCCAGACATTTGGAGGGGCTAACCAGAGCATTATGCACAACGCTAATGAAATAATGAAATGACTCAAGTTAAGTTTAAGGGTCATGATTGAAATCAGTGAGTCACTTAGGAGAACATATCTACCCGTGGGATGTTGATTTAACCACTCAATTGCCTTTTTGATAGCTATCATTTCGGCACTATATATGAAGAGGTGATTGGGAAACTTATACATGAAAACCTGTTGTTCTTCTCCTGCTATTACTCCTGCTCCACATTCACCTGTTTCTAGTATTTTGGAAGCATCTGTATAAATTTGTTTATGCTCGCTCCAAAGATTATCTATATTTTCGAGAGCACATGTTCTTATTACCTCAGGGTTATCTTTCTTGGGTATCTCTTTTGTAAGACCGCAGTGAGCACTGCCTTGTGGCAAGAGCCATGGGGGCTCATTGTTAATCAATTCTGCGTCAATCTGGACAAATGCAAGTACAGAATTTTGAACCATTTCTATCATCAGTAGTCCTGGAGGTTTCGCTCTGGCTATGTCCCACGTTGAGAATTTTCCATGAAGGGTGCAATTTTGTTGATGTTTGTATGTATGTCCACAATCTTAGATGCCTTTCCTTTCTGCGCAAATGTAGGGGTGGTTCTCCACATTCCACTTGTAGGGCATTGATTGGTGTTGACCTGGCCACTCCACTACATACTCTTAACCCCTCTGCCAGTAATCTGTCAAATGGCTGGAGGGTGGCTCTGGTTGCTGTTGCATGTTTCACAACCATAATTGAGTCTCGATTTTATAAGTGTTCTATATAGCGGTAGGATCATTTCTTGCATTTCTCGGCCATACGCTTACTGCATGTGAAAATGCATTTTTCTTGCACTGGCCCACATTGGCGAGTAGCGAAGGCAAAAATTCACCATATTGTAAAAGCAGATAACGAACGTTAACAGAAAATGCTTAAAAGTTTACCCTACCGAACATGGGCCGCCGCCCTGGGCTACCCGAAAATCAGCGCCATGAAGCAATGGGAAGACTCGCTGCTGGGTAGAGCGTTCGCGCTGTTGCTCGACATTTTAATGTTCACACCTCAACCATTTCCCGTCTCCGCCAACGTGAGCAGGAAACTGGACATGTTAATGACCGACCACGATCTGGCAGACCGAGAGCAACAACACCACGAGAAGACCGCTACTTAGTGACATCATCACAACGTCACAGGTTTGAGACTGCGCCGCGGCTGTCCCGTAATTTGCACACCGCTACCGGCACTACAGTGCATGAACAAACTGTGCGAAACAGACTCCATGATGCTGGACTGCATGCCCGTCATCCACTTGTTGCTGTTCCGCTTACAGAGCGTCACATCGAGAATCGGTTTGCATGGGCAAGAACTCATCAGCGATGGCGTGCTCAACAATGGAGCCACATTTTGTTCAGTGATGAGTCGAGGTTTTGTGTGGATGTGGCGGGTGGTAGGCAACGGGTTTGACGACGTTTAGGAGAACGGTATGATGCAGCCAACATCATTCAGCACGACAGATTAGGTGGCGGCAGTGTCATGGTGTGGGCTGGAATCCATGAAAATGGCAAAACAGATCTTATTGTGATTCGCAGAAATTTAATGGCTCAACGTTACTGTGAAGAAGTTGTCGCCCCTGTTGTCATCCCTTTTATGCAGCATCATGCAGACTTTATGTTCCAGCAAGACAACGCCTGTCCTCATTCAGCTAGGGTCACCAGTGATTTCCTTGAGGCTAACAACGTTCCGGTGTTGGACTGGCCAGCGCGATCACCGGACCTGTCTCCTATCGAACACGTGTGGGACATTCTTGGCCGTATGGTGCGTGAGAACCATACACATCCTCACAATGTGCGGGAGCTGGAAACTGCACTGCTCCAGGAAAACCAGAGAAAGCGATGTACAGCAGTGGTCAATGCGCGTGGAGGCCACAACCGGTATTGACAGCTCAGTGTCATTATTTAAATTGGACCCTTCCGTTGAATAATGTCATGCTAAAGGCGCGATGCTAGCATTACAGTAACAAGAGACTGTTGTTCAAATTGGAAAATGACCTATCAATTAAATAATATATTTGAATCAATTTATTGTTTTTGTTAAATAACATTTATACCGTAATATTCTCAGTGTTGCTAAACTTTTTTGGTTCAGTATATTAAAACCAAACACTGTACGTGCGTGCATGCATGTGTGTGTGTGAAAAACAGACTGGCCACACATTTTTCATTGTACTACTCAGATAGGCTATGTGTATAGGAAAGCTAAAAATGCAAAATGCGCAGTCTTTGCTTTCCAAGATGTGCAAAATTTCCAAGATTTGTTGACACAATTTATTTCGGCTAATATTAACCTCAGGATTTCCAATAGAAACAGATACATGTTTTAGCACTTCGGTGAAAACCGACAAGAGGCGGGTAATGTCTATTTGAAATTTACATAGCCATTGAATGGTAGGTAAAAAAATGGCAGTTTGTAGACCGTCTTCAAATATGCGTTCGTGACGTACTTATCGACGACATTCATGACATCATTCATTATGATGTCATTCTACATATCACGCAGTTCATTATGACGTCATATGATGGGTGGGTACTCTGGAAAGGTGAATTGGTCTCAATGCAATATTGTACTGTGTCACCTATCTGCTGTACTTGTTCATTCATATCTTGTTAATGTATTCTGTAATTGGCGCTTGAGCGATGGCAATGCACCCTCTGCATAATTATCGTGCCAAATGTTGACTTCATTTTGAATTTACCTATTAAGAGTTATCCATAAAATAAAAATTTAACAATTTTATTGTTGGTTGGTTCATTTTGATCTTTTACTCTCTTTCTGAAACACACATTTGCATAATTGGCTACCAATGGTCTATGGAATGAGACAAAAGTCATGGTTTTTGTACATAAATATGTACTCTGTAGATATGTTATTGGGAAAAGCCTCCATTTTGAGAACATCAAGGGAAAGTTACAGAAACAAAATAATTTTTTGTTTTAACTTGAGTTTCCAAATATTGACCTATGCCAAATTTTGTGTTGATCTGTTACGTTTCCCCAACAGCATTAGCCAAATTGTCGACCAGTATTTTGAGGGGCAAGTGGATTTTCATGTGCAGCATTCAAACTTTAAATAAAATAACAAAAAAATGTATGTTCATGACAAACCCCATATGCAATCTAAGTTAATAAATAACCTTCATCATAGTCCAGAGAATGTATTGCTAAGATCTATCTGGTGAGTTCCACAGCATTTTTAAAAAGCACCCGCATTCTGAGGGGTACCTACCTGTAATTGGATTGTAGAAATGTCTTCCAATCCAATTGTGTTCAAAATATTCAACAGAACGTTAGTTACACCGTATTAAAATTGCAATAAGTGACATGTTTATGTTTTCATTCTGGAAGCATATTAAGTTATTTGTCTGTCTATCTGTCTGCCTGCCTGCCTGCCTGTCTGTCCATCTGTACTGTGCATAGCACATACAAATTACAGACATACAGGCATGCAGGCAGACAGAGACGGATGGACGCATGGACAGATGGGTGGATGGGCGGACGGACGGACAGGCAGCGAAGGTTTTCTGATGCTAAGAGGATTTATCTTGATGGATCTAACTGCCATCAAAATATGACATGATAAATCAAACAAACACAAGAAACATAATTTATTAATAATTTATTTCTGATATATATTATGTAAAAATAAAATATATTTTTCTATTATTTATAAATATACATGGATCTCTTATACATTCTTTAACAAGAGACTCACCTGGACCATTAACATTTGAACAATTTGCATTTTTACGAATGGTGGATCATTTTTGGAAAATCCAAGATGGTCATACAAAAATTGACTAATCAAAATTCTCGTTTGGTATGTCGAAACCGTGAACCATAGGATCATTCCACCCAAGTTTCGTTGAAATCAGATCCTTGATTAAAGAGCATTTTAAATGGTTCCAGAATTATTATTTTTTTAAATCCAAGGCAGACAGCCCAAAAATAAAACAATCAAAATTCTAAATAGAAGATCTAGTCTACCATGGTAGGATCCTTTCTTCCAAGTTTGATTAAAATCCACCAAGCAGTTATGAAGATTTGCTTTGTCAATTTCCTGTAAATCTTTTCATAAAATCTAAGATAAAAAAATTGGCTAAATCAAAATTCTGAAAAGTTATTCTGGAGTGTACCACCATAGAATCCTTCCAGCAAAATTTGGTTAAATTCACCAAGTGGTTAAGGTAGAGTTGTGTTTTGAATGATTTTCATAAAAAACATTGACCAATCATAATTCTAGAGCCTACCACGTTAGGATCATTCCAGCTAAATTTGGTTAAAATCTGCCAAGCGGTGGATACATTTTAAAAGCAAGTCGAGGGATGATGGAAGGGCGGATGGAAGATTGATGGTCACCATGGCATAAGCTCATCTGGCCATTCTGGCCAGGTGAGCTAAAAATATTGCTGCAAATAACACAAATAATAGATACTCCTTAAAGAAGAAAGTTAAAAGCCACAAATAATGCCATGTTAGTAAAATGTTAATATAAAATTTGATTGCACTAGAAATTGTTCATCCAAACAAGATATGTAGAAATGTGTGAAGCTATCCAGTGAATGTATAGATGACAATATGCTAGGAATATAGGTGATAATTTAACCATATTTTGCAAATACATTTAGTTGTATCATAATTGCTGAAAATATTCACAATTTAAACCATACAATTCAGTGTTTCAAGTTGAAAACAAACACATAAGAAATATTGTGAAAATTTTGAAACTAATTTGTCTGTAAGCTGTTGGTGAAATAGGCAGGAAAATCATCCAGTCAAATTAGTTTGAAAATATTCAACTGAATATCTATTAAAATGTAATATATGTATCTTTTCGTACAGATAAACTGGCCCACGAATTGAAAAACGAGGGCTAGCAATATATCACACATCATCCTATCGTGTGGGTCTCAATAGAGGAATCACGTTTTAGCTATGCACCACCCATCTCTAGCTAAGCTCCACCCACACTTTGTCAATGTTGGGAGCAATCGACCCCTACAGATAGATCCCTGCACTCTCTGAATCTCAATATCCAGAAAACTATAGAGGTAAGCTGTTGAATATTTTGAAACTATATTTTGCCTATGGCAACAACAGCGCACACAGTCAAATTAGTTTCAAAATATTCAACAGCATGTTTATTAAATAGTAAAGACATACAATTCGTACACCCTGACAGACTATTAAGCATTTAAGCGTTTAAGATTGATTAAATTGAGTCATTCATGACGTAATTGGTTACGACATCAGCCTACATGCCACGTGTTTGATTATGACGTCATATGATTGATGGATAAACTGGATTCCTCTATTGTCTGGTGAATTTGGTCCTCTGATCATGGTGCTAAGTTCATTGAATAAGTAACTATGCTGAGCTGGTCAGTCTGATTTCGGCAATGACATTGCTTCCAGTTAATTATTTTCATGATATTCCATCAGTATTTTTGTTTCTAGTTTCGTTGAAACCGAGATAAAGAGATTGTAAATGAAATCTCGCCTATCAAGCGAAGCAAATTGAAATCTGATCGGTGGACCAAAAACATTGTATTACATTTTGATTGGCGCTGTAATGTTACTTCACAGGAGATCAAAATGCCGAAAGAATGACCATGAACTGCAAACGGTGTACCTTGTCAGCAAAAACACATGCAAAAATTCTCGCATGCACACACGCACTCACACATGCGCACGCATGCACGAACACTGGGGACTCTGTGTGAGTGGTCGCGTGCTTAACCCGCCTCATAAATATCTTGGACACGATTTACCGCAAACATTATAACCAAAACATTACAAAAAGAATTTGTAATTGTAAATATCTGCTAAAAATTACAGGAAAATAAATTAGCGTTGGTCTTAAGGATGGGTGAATATTATTAATGCTATTTTAGCTATTTACTGAGATATTAACTGTTTTATCCTTGAAAAGACACCATCTCAAATTCAAGATAGATATACAGGAAAGCTGCTGAATATTTTGAAACTAATTTGACTGGGATCTATTGCTGCCAGATCCCAGTCAAATTAGTTTCAAAATATTCCAAATAATATTGGTTATCGCTTCTGGTCTGTAATGGTTAAAGAGTTAATCCTTTAAACAAAAAATTTGTTCAAGAAAATTTCCATTTTCTCATAGAAAATGTCCATTCGCAGACCAACATACTATTTTTGAAAAATTACCACTCAAATGACTGGCTCAGTTATCGAGCCAGTGAGTCATTACAGTGGCAAATTTTCAAAAATAATCTTCTCTTGGTGTGCAAATGGAAATTTCTCAAGACCTCTGCAGAAGCCATTTTTGGCTGATACCAGTGTTAAAGGCTAAACATGGGTTATACATCTGACAATGAGAATCACATACTAGAGGTATTGTATCTTTTTGCTTTTGTCAAATTGTAAAAGATTTTCATATTTTTCCGGATCACAACCAACGTTGTAGAATCCTAGTATACGGTATAACCATTGTAGTTTCAGAGATAACTGTAGATCCATAATTTGATCCGATCCAGATCTGTTTTTTCTAGTCTGGATAACCCCTTCCAGAGTAAAATTATGTACTGTGTTAAATTTTGAGCCAAATCCCATCAGTAGATTTTTAGATACAGCCCAATGCAATACATTCTTCCTATGGAGCGATGTTAAAATGTTACAATGGAAAATGAATGCAAGAAGTTGACATCGGGAAAGGACAACAAAGATAGGACACTACCGGTGATGATCTCTAGTAGTTGTTATTTGTCAATCAAGCCAGCCATTCTATTGGTAAATTTTCAAAAAATAGCCTCTTGGTCTACAAATGAATATTGATTATTTCTTTTCTTGACCAATCTTTACCACTAAAGATTAATATATTTAGAATATAAGACTCCTATTCCAATGGACCTTTCCATTTTTAGCTATGCCCCACCCATCACTAGCTAAGCTCCACCCACACCTCGCCGTGTTGGGATTGATCGATCCCCAAATTCCTTAGCTATCAATTTCCTGAAAACTATACAGGGAAGCTGTTGAATATTTTGTAACTAATTTGACTGGGTGCTGATGCTGCCTATGGCAGCAACAGTGTCCAGTCAAATTAGTTTCAAAATATTCAACAGAATATTTATTAAATAGTAAAAGCAAACAATTTGTACAACAACGTATAGACCGTCTTCAAATATGCATTCGTGACGTACTTATCGATGTCATTCATGTCATTCATTATGATGCCATTGTACACATCACGCAGTTCATTATGACGTCATATGATGGGTGGGTACTCTGGAAAGGTGAATTCTTCTGACAAGCATTACTCCTTTCGTCGATAAATTCCCAGTACCTTAAAATCTCAGGACAAACGAACAGAAAAGCTTTTGAATATTTTGAAACTAATATTGCTGGAAGACTAAGGCAGCAATGACTTCCAGTCATATTAATTTCAAAATATTCAACAGAATATGCTATGCATTGCTAAGAATATATCGTCAGGCATTTGTCAGTGAATGGGTTAACTAGTCATAAAATGATTGATAAAATATTGTGACGCACAGACAGACATACACAAGTACTGTGTACATGCACACAGGTGCACACGCGCATGCATATGCGCACACACATGTCTGCATGCCTCTTCTCATGCTAAAATATGAAAAACAGATGCATATAAATACAATGTACAATGAGACATAGATAACAAAATATCTTTAAAAATAAATAAATTACATTTTTGTTAAATATATGGACTTCTATGCATATTACATTTTAGCACTATCACATGTTTATAAATGCCTTTGTAGATACCCGAGAAATGAAACTTAAACAGTAACACACTTAACACTTTCACCAAGAAATCCCTGAAAAAGTATATTCTTTACGATATAAAACTTATTCTGTTGAATATTTTGAAATTAATTTGACTGGAAGCAGTTGCTGCCTCAGGCAGCAACGTCTTCTAGTCAAATTAATTTCAAAATATTCAACAATTTTACTGTATGATTGCCTTAAAAATGAGACAAGGGGAATTCATCGGTGAAAGTACCATTTGTGAAACCGCCCCAGAAATAAAACTTAACAAGTAACAACCCATGAACAAAATCATCTCAGTATATAACCAATAAAATCACTCAAATATATAAAGCTCATATCACAGTGAAATAATTGCAATTGCCTTAAGCACACCTTATTGTTATAAACCTTTAACCATCAAATCTGTTTAAGAAGATTGTTATTTTCTCATAGAAAATATTCATTTGTACACCATGAGATTTTAGAAAATTTACCGTTGGAATGACTGGCTCTGTTATCGAGCCAGTCAATCCTGTTGTACATTTAAAAAAAATAGTCTCCCTGTCTGCAAATGGCCATTTCTCAAAACAACTGCAGAAGCTGTTTTTGCCAATTTGGGTGTTAAAGGTTAAAAGCTTATAGCTTCCAGGTAAATCTGTTTCAAAATATTCCATTGCTTTTCTGTAAAGTTGCTTTGAAATTGAGAAAACAATGGAACTTTCGAGTTTTAGCCATGCCCCATCCATCTCTAGCTAAGCTCCACCTCGCTCATGTTGGAATGGATCGATTCATGAACTCACTGACTATCAATTTCTAAAAACCTATACAGGTAAGCTGTTGAATATTTTGAAACTAATTTGACAGTCTTAACTAGTTTCACAATATTCAACAGCATGTTTATTAAATAGTAAAGACATACAATTCATACAACCTTGATGGACTATTAAGCGTTTAAAACAGACTAAATCGCATCATTCATGACGTAATGATTACGACAACTGCCTACAGATCACATAGTTGATTATGACATCATATGATTGACTGAGGACATGAGCATTTGGTGTTAGTCATCGATTAACCATTTAATGGTCAAAATTTCTAAAAAACCTTTCATTTTTGCAGGCCAAGAGAAGACGATTTTTGTAAATTTACAACTGGAATTTACCAAACAGATTTTGGTTGTCCTGTAAATGAGTATTCCTCAAAACCACCATAGAGGCTGTTTTAGCCGCCTTGTCTGTTAATAGATTTATGGTCAATAAAATCAAAATTTTTGTTTACCCAGTGTCCATTTGTCAAGAGATGATATTTGAAAATTTACCACTCAAATGACTGGCTCGGTTTAATGACCTAGATATTCCAGGAGGAGAGTATGCAGAATATTCTTCACTTGATGAGCAAATGAACATATCTCGAGACCACTGAAATTTTTTTTCCAGCTTGGCTATTAACCCTTAGCACTCTGATGTCAAAACATTTAAAATTTCAAATTAAATTAAAAGATGAACTGGTGTACACTTTCCAACAAATTTGGTGGAAGATGGTGGCGCATGTCGTAGACAGCATCATCGTCCACCAAAATTGTTGAAAAATATACACCAGTTTCTTTGCTATTGACCCAGTAAAAGATATAATATTCACATTAGAGTGTTATGGGTTAAAGCGATAATAGAGCCAGTAATTCTAGTGATAAATTTTGTAAATAATCTTCTCTTGGTCTGCAAGTGGGCATTATCCATAAGAAAAGTAAAAATTTTCTTGAACAAATTTGAGGGTTAATAGGAAACTATGCTCCCAGGTAGGCAAAATGCATAAAAACTATCGCATGGCTAATAACTTACACTTATTCAAAAACTGGGGGAAATTCCCAAAACAACATCTTGCAAACATCATCAGACTGAGTATGTGTATAACACACAATATAAAGGAAGATGAATGGATAGAGGACTAGAGGATGACAGAGTGGGTTGGCAGGATCAAGGATAAGACTGGAAAAGGATACAAAAACAGAATACATAACAGAACTGCATGGTGAAAGGTGAAGCACAGATCAGATTGTCAATGGACCTTTCAACTGTATCCATCCATCATATGATGTCATAACCAACTACATGACGTGTAGAATGACATCATAATCAATGATGTCATTATGACGTAGATATGTACATCATGAACGCATAATTGAAGACGGTCTATGCGTTGTTGCACGAATTGTATGTCTTTACTATTTAATAAATGTGCTGTTCAATATTTTGAAACTAATTGACTGGGTGCTGTAGCTGCCATAGGTAGCAACAGCACCAAATTACATTAGTTTCAAAATATTCAACAGCTTACATGCATAGTTTTCTGTAAATTGATAGTTAGAGAGTTCAGGTATCGATTGATCCCAAAATGAGCATGATGTGGGTGGAGCTTAGCTAGAGATGGGAGGGGCATATCTAAACCTGGAAAGGCCCATTGTGAATAATGGCCGCAGCATTAAGGTCTCTGAAGACACACTCTATGACAATTATTAACAACTTCCCTATGTTGTCGGACAGAGCATTGAAATCTGCATAGATAATATAAACGCACGCATGTACAAACGGATGGATACATGACTACCTGGCAAGTTACAGAAGCTAATATTGAAATAAACACATGCGCATTGACACATAGCGATGCAAGACATAATAACTAGCTTTAGAAATAAATAGCACTAGGGGTAATAAATAGCATGTATAATCCACAATCTCACTTCATAACACCTATCAACAGCTTCCTTATGTTGTTGGATCAGTTACAGTTTCCAGACTCAACAATGGCATCCCTATCGGAGTTACAAATAAAGGTTAATGATCGTGACGCACGGTTCTTGGAAATCTTACTAAACTGTATCTGGCTATTTGAACCCATAGCAGCTGCACGAACACATGTTCTGTTTAGAGACATAGTACGGGATCTTCGCAACGATGCCAGACACGAAGGAGTGGATGGAGCCGGGAGATGCCTGTCATATTGTGTTCTTGGATTAGTTTCTGAATCATCTTTTCTTGGATTGTGAGAAATCACTGGTGAAAGATGTTTCATCACTGTAAATATATATCAGATATAAAGTGAGTCATGGATATGAGACTACGCACAAAGAAGAGTCTTCTGAATCTAGTCATGTGTCTTTTCAAGAGCTAAAATTTGGGGCACCCAAACCCCACCCGATTACCAATTTCATCAGCCTAACCACTTACCTTATGTCATATTATTAACATATTCTATAGGGAGCCCAATTTTTAATCATTCTAATGTTTGTTTCTAATATTAACATAGGGAGGGGGGGGGGGGAGTTGTGAGAAAGTACTCAACAAACTTTAGTATCATATCAGTCCCGTTACCAAATAACTTTCATTTTCAAAACGGCTCAACAAATGAAAGCAGCTTAGAAATGAAGTGTTTACAATTAGTCAGTTTTATCAGGACTACATAGTTTGCTCCAGTCACAGAGGAGCACACAATGAAAGAGGAGTTGAACAAGCCATCAAAATATACAGAATAAAGAATTAACTTACTCACCAACACACTTAAATACATGGATAAAAGTGAGAAGGCTCTTTTCTGATAATCGGTTACAGTTCTGATGATATTCTCCACATACTAATCCAGGATCAGAGTATGACAAGCATTTTCATTTGAGTAAGAAGTAACACATGTATGTTTGACCTTCCCTCCAGCAGCAGCCATCGTCAATCAGAGAAGTACTGAGAATGATAGTTTTATGCACCTATGTCCTGGCATCATAATAACACTCATGAGCATATGCACGATTATTGCATTGAGTGATCACGATCGATTATTAAAAAATAATCGTGATTACGAGATTAATCACTTCGGATACAAATTACCAAGACATAACAACAAAAGAATATCAATACCGAAAATTGCAATGGTGTTTAGAAAAGTCCATTTGCAGGGCAAGAGAAGACTACTTTTGAAAATGTATCACTGGAATGCCTGGGTCGATTCCCGAGCCAGTCATTCCAGTAATACATTTTCAAAAATAGTCTTCACTTGCCCTGCAAATGGACATAGATTCACTAAGCAAAATGTCATTTATCATAACCGATCGCATTAAAAAGTAATTGAAAGCTAAGTTATGAAATATTTTATGCAATAGAAAATATTCACGATTATTCGATTATTTAATTTTTAATCATATAAATAGACGATTTGAAACATAATCGTGATTTTCGATTTAATCACGCAATCACACTAGCCTGTTCTGTTATTTTCTCCGTTTTATCAAGCATGTTTCTTTTTCATGTGATTTTGTACTTGGGAACAACCGTCCCTCTCGACAACATATTGCAGACCAATTACCCGACAACGTTAGCCCACTGCGGTAGAGAAGAGGAATCGCTGAGCATGAATGGCCACCGATTGATAAGTTGTGTTAATTTTACATGAAAAGGCACACTTCATTCAATAGGTTACATTGTTGTTACGATCTTTCTAA
Organism: Chaetoderma sp. LZ-2023a; assembly: GCA_034401795.1. Taxonomy (NCBI): domain Eukaryota; kingdom Metazoa; phylum Mollusca; class Caudofoveata; order Chaetodermatida; family Chaetodermatidae; genus Chaetoderma; species Chaetoderma sp. LZ-2023a. The sequence goes on along the minus strand of CM067360.1, from coordinate 99,807,472 downwards.
AACACAATGATGAACAATAGCTGCATCAACATAATTAATGGTAAAAGGGATCACAAACCAGAATTAGATTTCAATAAGTTTTTATCATATCATATTTTTTGATTTTAAAAAGAATTTGACAAATTTTCACAAACTCTATTATTGTTAAAAATTCATGGTATGACATCATCACATGATTTGTCAACAACGTAGAGTCTGATAACGCGGCACATGTTTTCAGATTAGCACCTTATACAGTTACAAAGCCGGGCATCAGCTCTGATTCATGTTTTCATTTTTCAAACGCGGCCGTTTCTCTTGCACCTCACGTTAATACATCACCATTAACGCTGGTGTATTAATGAGTTGTTGTGAGCTATCAATGATCAACAACAAAATATTATTCACACGATGACGTCATACCACAAGAATCATTCACGCGATGATGTCACTTCACGGTTCTCATGGGAAATGGAAGAAAATTACTTTGTGGTGAAATTGACTAAATTTAGGAATTAGACAAATTATAAAAAGTATCATTTGGTAAACTTTGACACCTTTCTGTTTGTGCTCCCCTTTAAACTCGTTTATTGTCAAGCCGGCCAAAACCGGCCTCTGCAGTGGTCTTGAGGAATGTTCATTTGGAGGTGAAGATAAGACTATTTTTGAAAATTTAACACTGGAATGACTGGCTTGATAATCGAGCCAGTCATTCCAGTGATAAATTTTCAAAGATTGTCTTATCTTGGCCTGCAAATGGACACACAGTGAGGAAAGATTTCAATTTTTGTGTAAAATATTGACCATTAAAGGGCTAAGAATTTCATTATCATCAAAAGTTGCAAGGCATACAGTTATACAGCAGAGTGAAGTAAGCCTTATATTTGCAAGGCAAGTAGCACAAATGATACAAAAGGAAATGCAAGCGGATTTGAACTACCTAGTGAAAAATGATTTTAAATGAAGACCTTTATTTTACAATTCCAAACAATTATTACATGATATAGTAGAGCTCAGAAATAAATGAACATATTACCACCACAAAATAAGAAGTACTGTTACATATTTTTAACACATTTGAATTGGATGACATTGCTGAAATATCTTCCAATTCAATATGTTCAAAATATTCAACAGCACATTTCTTACATTGTATTGTACTAACATATTTCTGTTTTCACTGTTAATTTATTTATGAGCTGTACTATAATTAAAGGTATGGCCTGCACACGTTGAGCTTCTGTTGAATTATCATATGACGGATGTCAGGACACCATTCAAATCCCTAAGTGTGAGCCATACTTCACTTCGTGAAGGGCTCAAGGAAAGCATTTTAAGCAATCGATGAATCCAGTTTTAGCCATGCCCATCTCTAGCTAATCTCCACCTATGCTTTGCCCTTGTTGGGATCAATCGATCCCTGCACTCTCTGAATCTCCAATTTCAAACAGAAATATACAGGAAAGCTGTTGAATATTTTGAAACTAATTTCACTGGGTGCTGTCCAGTCAAATTAGTTTCAAAATGTTCAACAGTTAATGTTTATTAAATAGCAAAGACATACAATTCGTACAACTTGATGGACTATTAAGCATATATGACACATTAAATTGTGTCATTTATGATGTAATTGAGTACGACGTCAGCCCACATGTGACGTAGTTGATTATGACATCATATGATTGACAGATAAACTGAATTCATCTATTAAGACCAATCTATATAATGAAAACTAGGAATTCTGCTCATCATGCTTATAAATATATGGAAAGCAGTGAAATTAGGCTTATGTATTGTACAATACAACACTTTATGACCAAATATTATAACCTTAAATGCTACATAAAATCATCACAACCCTTTCATGAACGAATATAGAATAAATGCTAAATGTACATTATGATACGGTAACATGATCATATTATTATTCACCCTCTCTATGCTATTCGCACTATGACGCACAAAAAATGCTGAAACACAAGGTTTATACTAATACACAGATTACTGTGAAATTTGGAACATTTCTTTAAAATAATGGCTGATTTATAATTATGGAAGAGTCACATATATATGATAACTGAGATTTAGAGTGTATTCCTGTTATATAACATGTAACTACAGACTGTACTCAAATGATATCTTATTGTTTTAACCCTTTAAGCCCCGAACATGTTTTTAAAAAAATCAGTTTTCTCATAGAAAATGCCCATCTGCAGACCAAGGGAAGACTATTTTAGAAAATTTACCGCTGGAATGACTGGCTCGGTTGCGAGCCAGTCATTCCAGTGGTAAATTTTCTAAAATAGTCTTCTCTTGGTCTGCAAATGGACATTTCTCAAGACCACTGCAGATGCCGTTTTTAGCTGATATGAGTGTTAAAGGGTTAACCCTTGAAATTCTCATGTCTCAATTTCAAGACAACTATACGCAGGAAAGCTGTTAAATATTTCGAAACTAATTTCAGTGGCACCTGTATTGACGTCAACAGGTCCCAGTTAAATTAGTTTCAAAATACTCAACAGATATATACCTTACATCAAAAACAAGTTGTCATTTCTGGTCTGTCAGATGATACCAAAGATTAATTTTCACCATCTGTTTTTTAAATTAACCCTTTAACCCTCATATCAGCCAAAAATGGCTTCTGCAGTGCTCTTGAGAAATGTCCATTTGCAGACCATGAGACTATTTTTGAAAATTTATGACTGGAATGACTGGCTCGATAACTGAGCCAGTCATTTGAGTGGTAAATTTTCAAAAATAGTCTTCTCTTGATATACAAATGGACATTTTCTATGAAATTTTTTTAATTTTCTTGAACAAATTTGAGTGTTAAAGGGTTAATCAAAAATATGATCTTTTGATGAATATAACAGAAGATTATAAGAATATAATACAATTACAGAATTTGTACTCCTCTGCAGTGAGTATTGAAACCTATACAGATGGACGCACGCCGATGCGCTCACAACCACACAAAGAAATAGTTTCAACAGCTAATTTCACAATCTGCAACAATGCATAGACAAGATGTATGGAGAGACACTCATATGAACACATGGAAGCAAACACATAACCATCGTGTGGTCACATTCATATTATGTTCTGACCACAGCTTACTTAACAATAACTACCGTCGACAACTCCCGTACATTGTCGTATTAGGAAGAGAATATCCAGATCTAATGATGACATCCTCATCCGAATTTTCAACATACGAGTTTGTCTTATCTTCCGGAATACTGATACAGCGACTTAGTATCGGTTTACAAGCAGAATTTGAACCCATTTCACCCATAGCAGCAGCACAAACACATGTTTTGTTTAGAGACTTTGAGCGCGCACTTCGCAGTGACGCCGGGGATGAATGTGTGGATGAAGCTGGGAGATGTGTGTCATACTCTGTTCCTGGAATAGTTTCTGATTCCCCATTTATAGAAATGTGAGAATTCACTGCTGGAAGATGTTTCAATGCTGTAAAAAATAACAGACATATAGTCAAGCATGAGTGATTAATCGATTATAAATATTACGTATAAAGCGTGTATGTTGAAATCTCTTGATTTTCAAACGTAATCGAGCGATAACATGTTTTATGTTGTTCCTTAGGCTGAAAAAACTGGTTGCAAGGTTTCATCACAGTTAGTCTTAAAAGCTACTACCAGATAAGTTCTTGAAAACAGTCATGTTCTCATCGATACTATCCATATCTGAAGGCACAACAGAAGTTATTTTAAACAAGCTCGGTGAAGGTTTAATACGCTCTATAACTTATAACTAAGTAGTCCAAGATGACCATTAGGCCAATTGACCAAGAATGTCCTTTTGAACAAACTTGATTGAATTCTTGTCAATCGACAAAGCAGTCTTGGAGATCTATTAAAGGACAATTCCGGGATGATAAAAAGTGTGCTTTATTTGAAAGGTTATTACATGTTTAATGAAATTGCGCCAGATTAACAACCAGATAGAAATAGCGCAACCAATGATCGCTAGATAAAGCCGGTAAAATTGACAATTTTTCGCACATCGGGGCGCTGCCATTTTATCGCCTCTAGCGATGTCAGCCCCGCACCACGGCTATTGCTATGACTGGAGGAGCAAGTTCAATAGATGTGGGTATATATTTTAAGGAAGTATACGTAAATGAGAATAGCAAACAAACCGCTGAAGCGATTCTAATGATTCTAGGATCTCTAAATAGGTGCCGACCGCGGGATTAATATGATACAATGGATGTTAATATCGGACAAGAGGTTCAAAAGACTGGAACATATAAAAAAATTATTCATCTAAGATATGATCTGAGAATATGTTATCCTTTTTTTGGTAAAATTCAGCATGAGATGGTTTTTTGTCTAGCAGACTCTATCTTTGTGTATTGTTATTAAACTGGAGTGTCCTTAAAGCTGAAAGAAATGGCTATTTTCCTGACCAAATATAATTTTGCTCATGTGAATATTGCCAGAGATATCACAAAATGAATTCACATTTTGACATAAAATCTGGGAATTTGCATCGCCGATCAATATTGGCCAGCAAGCTCTAGTAATTTCAATAATTAAGATATTTTGATGGAATTATTCCCGTGATAACATTGTAAAGCTTCGGCACAGCACATTCTGTCATTGTAGCTGTAATACTCATTCTGATATGGGATGATCGATAGAGCGCATCCTGAAATTTGTTTGAAATTTTGCTGACTTAGTTTTTCCCGCAGAGTGTGTCTTTTGAACCACTAGACTGATTCTAACATCCATAACATTGGATAAATCTTCGAATTCGCAGCTATAGGTAGGTATCAGAATTATTACAATCGGTTCTGTGGTTCCGGCAATATTATCATATCATATGTTTTCTTGGATTATATATTTACACTGCTATAATGGTATCTTGAGTCGGCTGAGTAATTTGACAATACGCACGTGTCAAGTGTGCCACTTCATTTAACCCTTATCGCATGGTGTAAAATGTGTAATAGCCTACTTACAGAGATAGTGCCGGGGTACATTTTGTGAAAAAAATGTTGCTGAAACGTGTTGCTATCGTGCACAGCAATGACTTATAGCAGCATTGTTCTGATAGGATAGCGAAAATGGAATCTATGCTTCAGCGGTATAGGGGTTAACGATTACCCACCAACTTCGGACACTAGAATTACTTGAAAAACGTACTAGCTTAACCGGACAATGTCCTAACGATTACAAATTAGCACATATTAGGCCTTCATGCATATACGTATTTACAGCCTTTGTGCTCGGCAAAGATAGCGTTGGTGCGGGGATGACGTAAGTATCTCGTGAAATCTTGCTCTCGTTGCAAGAAAATGGCGCTGCCCGGGAGATAAAATAATCCCATGTTTACGATGGTATAATTACTCGTATTATTTGTCTATTGTTTATATCTAGGATCCAGTATGTTAGTCATATAACAGTCTTTCAAATAAACTACACTTTTACCAAGCCTGGAATTGTCCTTTAATCTGTTTCTAGAAATAGCACAAAATCCAAGATGGCCACCAACCAAATCGACCAATCAACTTTATTTGAACAATCTGATAGGTCGATCTGACTCGAAAGTCTCAAATTGGTAATAAGCAGCCACCAAGAGGTATATCCATCTCCATTTTTGCTGCCAGAATCCATCCACTAACAGACGATCAACTTTCATTATTGGATGGCTGCCTAATCATATTTCCAAGATTTCAGCCAGACACCTTCAGAGGTTCAGCAGAAAACGTTTTTGTGAAATCTAGGTGAATCCATGAAAGCCACCAGGTAAATCGACCAATTCTCTTGAACATACTTGGTTCTGTTCTTGCCCTAGATTAAGTTTCAAATCCAGCTGCCAAGCGATTTTGGAGATGTTTGACCCTTTAACACTCAAATTTGTTCAAGAAAATTTCAATTTCCTCAGAAAAGATGTGCATTTGCGAGCAAGAGATGACTATTCTTGAAAATTTACCACCAGAATGACTTGTTTGATTATTGAGCTAGTCATTCCAGTGGTAAATTTTCAAAAATAGTCTCCTCTTGGTCTGCAAATGGACATTTTTCAATACCACTGGCAGAAGCTGATTTTGGCTGATATGAGTGCTAAAGTTTTAAACATGTTAAATGTGTTTATACAAATAACACAAAATCCCAGCTAGATGGCGGCCACTATCCAAATTGATGAATGAACTTCGTTTGAACAATCTGGAATTTGCCCTGTAGGTGGGGCTTAGAATACACCTTCCGTATCCTCTGCGTGTCGTAAGAGGCGACTAAAGGAGGTAAGGATGAGGTAACCCTGACAGAAACCTCGAGTGCTGAAGATGGAGGTTCCAGGCCGCACGGCGCACTCTGATAAACCATGGATCCACGCACTTAGCGCTTATGATCATGTCGATAGTCACTCACAGGACTGGCGGTATGATCAGCGAACGAAAAGAAGAAGAACAATCTTGAATCTCTATACCATAAGGATGCCTCTGACCAAGTTTTATCTTTTCAACGATGAAATACCCTGTATCTTATTTTCAATGCTACCATACAGGAAACTGTTGAATATTTTGAAATTAGTTTGTCTGGAATCTGTTGCTGCCTTAGGCAGTAAACACAATCAGGAAATGATTTGGACATCGGATAACACGACCGATGTTGAGAGTAATGACCACGCTTCCACCCCCCCAACCCCCTCTATTAAAGAGGGAGCGATGACTTCAATGTCCTATACACTCTCTATGTACTCGTGCTAAAGTACTATAAGACATCGGACGAAAGCTTCATTTCGTATACTCTCAGATGGAACCACAAAGAACACAAACCATCAACATTTTAGTAAGTAATAAAGAACGTGACAAAAAATAATCATCACCAAATTTAGGACTAACCTATTTTGATGAGATTCCCTTTAATCACCGCTGGCGATGATAGATACAGTACGGAAAAACGGGGATTCCCCCACTAAATTGCATGTGTGTGTGTGAGTCAATGGCCTTATATACAATATTTACAAATATATACAGATTTAATGTTTATGTAAAATCGATAAGGCAAGCGGATTTGACGTGTCACGGAGGTAATGATCTGTAAAACTAGACTCACAGTGCCATTGTGCTACTGACATAATGTCATCCACCGGCACTCCGTTACACAGAGCCGTGGATGTCATTACGCTACGGACACTGTGATCCTTGACCATGTCAACTTGTTTTCCCGTGGCAGCTTTGTTGAAATGCTGAATGCATTTCACAATCTATCCAGAAATAGTATCTTTAGAAGCTCTAGATTTTCTGGAGAACTTTTGGAATCAGGATTGCAGGCAGGAATGCGTATGCATACATTCCCTTCCAGCTGATAGCTAACGATATTGCGATAGCGCTCGGATCTGGAATTGGAGAGACGTACGTCGTCATCTTCGCATTCTTGTTCGTTGCGAATAAATCTATGTTGGGCTTGCCCCAGTGGATGAAATGACAGTCGGCCACACATTGATTTAGTTGCCATTCCGTGGGAAGAATGCTCATTCTTCAGCTCAATGAGTCTGCTGATAGATTTAGCCTTCCCGGAATATGAACTGCTTTCAGGGAAATCCTATGATCTAGGCACCAGCAAAGCTGTTTCCATGTCATCATACAGAGACTGGGCGACTACTGTTGTATTGTCTGATCGAACCAGAACACGCTTGCCCTTGACATTCTCTAGGAAGTGTTCCATGGCTAAGACTACTGCTCGCATTTCCAGTAGATTGATATGTTCTTTTGACTGATCCAGATTCCAAAGCCCTGATACTTTATTTTCTTCAAGGCAAGCTCCCCATCCCTTCATTGATGCATCCGTGTACATCGTTAACTGAGGGTGGGGAGGTGACACCGTCACCCCTGCCACAAGATTCTCTCTCTTCATCCACCATTGAAGATGGTGAATAAGAGGTTCTAACGCTGACACCTTAGAGTCCAGGAAACCCGTACTTTGGGTCCACTGTGTCATGATAAATAACTGGATCGGCCGCTGGCGTAAGGCTGCCTGTGGAATGACTGGTTCCAAAGACACCATCAACCCCAACATGCTCAAGTAGACCCGTGCCAGGACATGACGACTGTTGCATGCTGACTGTATGACTGAGATGAGTATTTCTACTCTCTCTTGAGATGGGTAAACATACCCTACCTCTAGATCGAAAAACATGTCCTGGTAAACAAACTTCTTGGATGGAGTCAGCTCTGATTTTTGAAAGTTGATTTTCCAGGCTAGATCTGTAAGAGTTTTCAAAACTATCTCCAGATTTGCTGATAGACTTTCTTGATTGTGTGCTTTTAACAGCCAGTCGTCTATGTACGTGTGGATTGCTATGTGTCTTCTGCGGAGGTATGACGTCATAACTTGGACCACTCGAGTGAAGACCCAAGGAGCCGTCGATATACCAAATGGGAGAACCCTGTATTCCCATTGGCGGCCCTGGAATGCAAATCTCAGGAACCGATGAAAGCTCTTCGCAATGGGAATGTGAAAATAGGCATCTTTTAGATCTATTGATGCTGTCCACATTCCCTTCCTCAATCCTGCTAACACCATTCTTACAGTTTCCATTTTGAAACTTGGTGTGAGGATAAACCTGTTGAGAGGTTTGAGGTTGAGAATTGGTCTCCACCCTCCAGTGCTTTTTGTCACTAGGAACACGGTTGAATAATAACCCGGCCATTTTTGTGTGGGTTGAATTGCGTGTTTTAGTATGAGGGATTGAATTTCTTCCTCTATACACAAGCGTTGATGGGGATCTCTTGGATTTTGAGTCCAGATCGGAACCAGAGACAGGCGCGATGGCTGATTTGAAATCCAGTCTGGCTGGTAACCGACTGAAAGCCATCGCAAGACTGAGTGGTCGTCCTAAGTAACCCGCTCCCACACTTAAGGATTGAGGTGGACCCAAGACGTGCAAGAGAAGCCCTGTCTCTGGTGGCTGTCCTAGCAGCACTGGTGTGATCTTTGTGAGAGGCAACCCATCATGTTCGGCTGCCACGACCAGAACCGCGCACTCCTCTACCAGCGCCACGCACACGCGGGCTGCCTGGCGGGTAGTGCTGGAGGAGCCTGCGCTCCCCCCTAGCTGGCTTTGACTGCCGTTGCCGTGGCCGACGATGCACAGGTGGTTGGCCTCTGACAAGGCCACCACCACCTCTAGCTTGCTGAAGGTGGAAGGCAGGGGATGCTGCTCGAACACGCTCCCTGTGGAGCGCTTCAAACTGCTCTCGCAGCACCCTCTGGTTGTTCACCAGGTTTACGATTTGTTGGAGGTGCAGGCATCTTTCACATCCAAACAACTCTGGACCTGCCATCAGCGTCCGAAGAAGCAGAGTGTACAGGTCCTGCGAGGGGCACAAATTGTCGAGGGCAAATGTGTGCCTTGCCCATAAACTCCTGGTTACGGATCTCGTCATGCAGTCCAGAGCCAAGTTAATGCCATCCTGGATGGCTCTCTGGACTGAGAGAGAAGCTTGGCAGGCCACGGATGCTGCTACTACCCCCTGTAGCAGCTGGGAAACGTGCGAGAGAGCCGAGATGGCTCGTCCCTTACTTTCCTCCGTGTCCCGCAGTGCGGAATTTGCGTTGCGCATGGCACCAGCGCACAAGGGTCCCGTATCAGACTGGGACCCAGGCCATGTGTCTTCACCCAAAGCCGCACGGTCATCTGTGCAAGGCTTTGGTACGACGTCGTACTTCTGATACAAATCAGAAATTAACCGGCAGCACCATGCCATCTCGTGAGGGGCCTTTGCAAGGCGTCCTTTCGGCTGAATGGACGTCCCTGCCGCAGCGAACATATCAACGATATGCTCCGCATACGGCAGAGATGGCATGGTGCTCGTCACCGGTTTCCTTCCAAACCACGGGCGCTGGTCCCACTAGGAGGCCGGTGGATCTACCTGGAGTTCCGGCCTGATGCTCACTAGCCATTGGCAAGCATCCAGCCACTCCTCCTCGGTGGCCACCTGTGAATGTTGGACGAGCCTAGGGCCTTCGTCGTCCTCAACCACATTCACTGGTGGGGTAATGGCCGGAGCTGAAGATACTCCTGGATAGCCAGGGAAGCCATACGGACCCGCAAGGGCCGGCATGGCTTACGTCATGGCTATTCCAGTAGCCGGATCTACGGCATCATGGGTGGGGGGGGGGGGGCTAAATGCATGACATCATAGTCCGGGCCTTCCTCACGGTAACTGTCGGCAAGCCGAGGGATATGGTATGGACAGCCATCAGCTCCTAGCCGTTGAGCCGTGAAACCTACACCCGAAGAAGTAGTTCCATGGAAAAGGTTACCCATGGGGCACCCCCTCCACGTATCCGTTTCCGTGGCCATCGGCTCATCGTGTAGGGGTATTGTGTGAGGCGCTGATACCCTTAGCCTTAGTCTGCTTTACAGCGCTCGATAAGCGAGCGCCCGAGGCCATGGCTTTCACTCACGGGTCCATGGCGAGGCAAGCCTCAGCGCCGAACCAACAGGAGCCATCTCTGGGTCTATAATGAAAACTGGCTTGCTAAGAGAACCAGACCCAGAGACGGGAACACTCTGTCCCAGAGCAAATGAAGAAGACAATGACGAACTTGAACCGGGAAGCAAGCTGCGAAGCAACTCTGGCACAAGATCCGTGATTGTCTTCTTCATTTCTCCCATCATTTCAAGATGGAAGACCCCATGTCTGCCTTCCTTTTGTTAGCACACTCTTTTTCCAGATGCCTCTTCTCGTCTGCCGCCCGGTCCTTCACCTGCTGATTTAAAAAATCAGTCATAGCCTCCACCAGCCATGACTCACACACATGGCAATTTAGAAGGGGCCCGCACATACTGCACCTAGTGCAGTCATGAGGGAAAAAGCGGGCCTTTACAAAACGGTGGCAGGAAGGGCATTTGTTCTCAATCACCCTCTGAAATGACACAAGTGGAAAATTAGTTTTTAGTTATGACGAACCAAAAAAAAACAATTGCAGAAGGCTAATAAGTTCCATAAGGAAAACTTTGACCATCAGATGAAAGGATAAGCCAGGCCCATAGAGATAAACTATAGGCCTGACTAAAGGTAAACAAATCCTAAAAACTTCTTATTCTTCTTTAAGAAGATAACGGAGGCATTAGAATTTCAACTTGAATACTTGAGAGGCGAATTTAAGACTCCACAGCTCAAAACAGAGATTCATTAGTAGTTGAACTTTATAAACATAATTAACCTATGCAAACCATCAAGAGAGATAAATGACTCAACACTCAGACATAAAATTTCTAAAAGTTTTTAGAAACAAAATGACTGAAGATTTTCCTCTCTCCAAAGTAAACCTCAGAAGATGACTGTTGAGGACGAGTTAGGGCTGATGAACAACAACAGGAATACCTGATCCTGAATCCAAACCCTGTGGTGGGGGGATAATGCAGAAAAATTACTTCTTATGGTAATAATTCCCTCAGCAAACTCATAATAAATTAGATGGATCCAGAAACCAAGCATAAATATTGTTCAAATAAAGGATACACTTCAACTATCAGCTCATGCGTTTGAAATACAAAGCACAACATGCCTTAGCTAATATATAGGCCTCTCCCAAAACAAGCTAGCCTAATAAAGACGTATCCATGAGTTAGCGCGAATCATGGAAACACCATCCGAGTCAACTCGCAAATTTTTTATCAATAAATTTACTAAAGTACACCTGATGGCTTGGACCGGGAGCATCCTCCGTTGACTTGGCAGCGTCAGACATACTATCAGTCAAATTCAAGTTGCAAAACAACTTAAAGCTTCAAAAGGATCAAAAGCAAAAGCAAGGCTAGAAAGCATGTTGCAATGGCAGGTCAATATTTTAAGAAGAGAATGAGACAGTCCCGCGCATGTGCGAGTTTGGGCCGCACATCCGCTGGACCGTCAGTTGAGTAACCTGCCCAGTGGGGCCGGTTTCTTTTTAATTCTGAGTATTATTGAAGTTAGGGCGATATTTAGGAAATATCATAGAGCATCAGGGTGATACAAGTATACTCTTGATGTGAAATCAAGGGCTGAGTATTAGAATTACAAATTTGTTAGAGAAAATTGTCTCGCTGTATAGGGTCTAACATAAGTCAGGTCGAGAAAAAGGACAAGAAATTATGCTTGATTCCTCAAGAGCTTTGGAAAATTTGATTGCATTTTGAGTTGACCGGTTAGATGACTTCCTTGTTTTCAGATGTTAGTGACTACTATGCTCTCAGAATTCATAATAGAAATAGATATCATATACACTAGATCGCTCATGATACCTTCGAATGTGTATCATAGAATTTAATAAAACTCTAGATAACAATTTCAGAAAACATTTAGCAATACAATCTGGCAACATACGCTCGAAATATGAATGGAACTGAAAAATAAACCTCTTCCCCATTTTAGTTTGTGGACATTGTGGTTTATATAATAATTCGTCATATGAATTCAACTTTATGCAATAGTAATATATTATTTTCAAATAGCAGTTTCCAAATCCATTTTTGTCATTAAATATGAAGTCTTGCGGTTTTGAGGCCCCGATTTTTAACCATCATGCCTACAAAACCAGTGATGGTTAGAACATTAGTGTACCGCCCATCCCTACTCCAAATAGGCATCTTCACTTCCCCTACAGACCATTCTTTTTCTGTGACCAATTAGGCTTGCGCGATTGTGTGATTAAATCGAAAATCGCAATTATTTTTTAAATCCTGAATTTATATGATTAAAAACGAAATAATCGAATAATCGTGAATAATTCCACTGCATTAAATATTTCAAAATCTACCTTTTTATTTCCATTTTGCTCAGTGAATGCATGTCCATTTGCAGGCCAAGAGAAGACTATTTTTGAAAATGTATCATTGGAACGCCTGGCTCGATGCTCGAGCCAGGCATTCCAGTGATACATTTTCAAAAATAGCCTTCTCTTGGCCTGCAAATGGACATTTCTAAACACACTTGCAGCTTTCGTCATTGATATACCTTTGTTGTTATATCGGTGTAATTTGTAAACAGGACGATTAATCGAGTAATCGCAATTATTTTTTAATAATCGATCGCGATCACTCAAACTAATAATCTTGCAAGCCTATGACCAATAGTCTCTCTGTTGATACATGTTAGCAATAAAGTTTTACCATACCTGTGTTACTACGCTTCCCAATAGTAGATGGGAAAAGCGTAAAAAGAGCGATTAAGGCGAAGATGGCTGCTCCTCCAGGCACAGAACTAAAAATTGTCCGATAAAATCCATTACATGCTGGGCAACATGCTTCAGTACTGAAACCAGGAAAGAAATATTGACCATTGATTTAAAGTATTATAATGATGATTATAATGTCCTTATTATGTGTAGACAGTAACACAGTAATTGACACATCACAAGCTGCTTTCATGAAACTATTATGCCTAGTTTAACCCATTAAATAATGGTCAAATTTGGTCGAGAAAATTTAAATATCTGCCTATTGAATGTCCATTTACAGGCCAAGAGAATGCAATTTTTGAACATTTATCACTAAAATGACTGGCTCAGTTATCGAGCCAGTCATTCCGGTGGTAAATTTTTTTAAATTGTATTATCTTGACCTGTAAATGGACATTGCACGAGACCATGACACAGGCTGATTTTGGCAGGTTTGAACATTAACGGGATAGCAGACATGACAAATCTTACTCATGCAATTAAGTCATGTCTCATGCCAAGCAGAGCCTAAACCTCATACAATAGTGCAATCCAGTTTTAGCTACACCTTGCTGATCCCTAGCTGAGCTCCACCCATGCTTTGCCCATATTGGGATCTCAATTTCCAGAAAACTATACAGGTAAGCTGTTGAATATTTGAAAACTATGGCAGCAACAGCGTCCAGTTAAATTAATTTCAAAACATTCATCAGAATATTTATTAAATAGTAGACATACAATTCATACAACTTGACGGACTATTACGCATTTATGATGGACTAAATCATGTCATTCATGATGTAATTGATCAGAATATCAGGCTACATATGATGTAGTTGATTATGACATCATGTGATTGACTGAGCGACTGGAAGCCTCTATCATCAATACGGCCATGCAAGGTGTGGTCAGAATTCCACTAAATGTTACATATTAGATATGGTAACAATAGGAAATTTGAAGTCATGTCACCAATAATTAGGCCCTTAGATTGCATCTAAGAATGTCTACATTTTTGCTTAACCATAAATAACCAACATCAGAAATGAACTACTAATTTGAGCTAAATGGAAAATGTTAATGTTGCAAACAAGAGGCACAAGAGTCCTCTATGGCGCATCTTGAACACAGGCATCTAAAGTAGAAAGGTCATCACCTATAAGTAGAACCCTAAGGTTGTGCCCAGAATTGCAACAAGAACACGGATGCGTCCGACTAAATTTGGCTAAAATTGGTCCACTGGTTCGACAAGATATTTTAAAGATATTTTATTAGACTGTTTCAAGTCACAAAATTAAAATTAGCATATCGAATAAACGAAATCACGGATTTCTTTTTTCACGAGAGAGTTGTTATACTTACCTCCCAAACACTCTATGATAATTCCTAAATATTGACCTTCACTCAATAACCCCAGATTAAAAAAGATAGGTGCCCTTAATGGGCAGGTAGATAGGTGACAGTCAGCCGGATGCCGGCCCCAACCTTGCGCATGCGCACACTGTAACTGCCTCAGCTTGACTATTGGCTTAAATTGGCTTATGCAACTTAAAAGCCTGAAGACCAAGCCTCTGTGGGGCAGAGAGGCCGGGTCCGTGTTAGGGAGGTGAGTATAACAACTATCTCGTGAAAAAAGCAATCCGTGATTTCGTTTATTTCACTTCAAGAGATATTCTTACCTCCCTAACACTCTATGATATTGCCATAATTCATACGAGAATTTGGAGGGAGGGAGGGTAGGTCAAAAGACCAGCTTATCTCTTGCACATTTTGCGCATGAAGCACTAACATCTGAAATTGTGTGACACACACACACAATCAGGCAATAATTTGAACATGGATAACACAACTGATGGTGAGAGTAATGACCGTATGTTAAATGCACTCCCCTGCCACCTTTTGAGAAAGGAGAAGCCATATGCTCTCTAAGTACTGGTGCTAAGTACTACAGGACAAGAGATAAAAGGCTTCATTTCGTATACTCTCAATAAATGAACCACATAATAAACAGGTACCATTACATTATTGTTAAATAAGGGTAATACATCGTGACAATAAATTATGTAACAACAAAAGGCAGTACTGACCTTATGCATGAAAACTGTATCCATCCAGTCCACATCAATGAAGGAAAAATGATACACGAAAATGCGGTTGTTCCATAATTAAAATGTACTGTCTGAAGACAGCAAGTGCAACTTATCTACAATATATACACCTGATCATCTTTTGAATATCGATAAGGCAAGAGGATTAGTGGTGTCACGGAGGTAATGGTCGGTAAAACTTGACTCACAGTGCCACTGAGCTACCGACAGAATGTCATCCACTGGCACCCCATTAAACAGGGCGGTGGATGCCACGGACACTGTGAGCCTTGGCTAAGTCAACTTGTTTACCAGTGGCGGATTTGTGGCAAAATTGAATGCATTCCACAACCCACCTAGATATAGTGTCTTTTGACGCCCTGCCATGGTGTTCAATATAAGACAACCATAACGAGGATGGGTCTGTCCGCCATTCCTGTGTACGTTGTTTGTACCTGTTTAATGCGCGGACTGGACACCATGCTTTTGAATTAGGATCAAACCTAGTCAAAGCTGGTAAAACAATTGGGTGACCTGGATATTTCAGAGACTGGTTCTTAGCCATGAAATTTATTCTAGGTAGAAGCCTAAGGCATTCCCCTGTAACCACATAACGGTCTGCCTCAGCGAATAAAGCATGAATCTCGCTTCTCCGTCTTGCAGAGGCCACAGCAATTAGAAAAACAGTCTTACGTGTCAACATTTTCATAGAAATGGCATTTAGTGCTTCAAAGGGCTTGTCTGCTAGCACTTGAAGTACTAGAGATAAACTCCAAGCCGGAATCACTGGTGGATTTCTCGGTCTTAGATTATCCATGCCTTTTATTAAAGTATTCAAGGAACAGACTTCATCACTTCCCCTATCAGCCAAGCAAGGGATAACTGACATCAAAGCTGACTTGTAGCCAGCAATAGAGTTAGGCTTGAGGCTATAGGCATCATACAGGTGACAGAGGAAATCGGCTACTACCTGAATAGATGCATCCATTGGATTAACATCTCTGTTTGAGCACCATCCCGCAAATCGATTGGTTTTATAGTTATATGCTCTGGAGGTTGACCCCCCTTCTGGCTTTTGCCATAAACATGGCTGCTTGCTCAGAAAAGCCCTCCTTAACTTTAGATTCCTTGACAACATCCACGCAGTCAATTGGAACATTGACGGGTTGTTGTGAAGGGACTTGCCATGGAAAATAATATTGTCTATCAGAGGCAGAGCATTATGCACAACGCAAATGAATGACACTTGGAGATCGAATCAACCGAAACGGTGCTCGCCCTGTGAGGATCTGCCAGGCAGGTGCAGCGCCGGGCTCCATGCCTCGAAGGAGCCCACCCTCAGCTACTGGAGGTCCCATCAACTCGTCTTGTGGAGCCAGCGGACGAGGATAGAGAGCTACTGGCCAACCGAAAGAGAAGACCAAACCTAGAGAACCCCAGTATCAACATCATGCACTGGAACGCAGAAGGGGTTACCAACAAGAAATCAGAGCTCGAACAGTTCCTGTACGAAAACAACATTGATATCTGCTGCATCCAAGAGACACACCTGCAAGAAGGAAAACCATTTAAGATCAGAGGTTACCAGATTTTCCGGTGTGATCTAAGAGGAAGAAAGAAAGGCGGGGTGATCACCTTGGTCCGAAACAGTGTGAACGCCAGCCAGATCAAAACCTTTATGGAAGAGGCAGAATATATCAAGATCAAGGTAACAACCAGCAACTCTGTGATTGACATTGTCAATTATTACTGCCCTAATGACAAGAATCTCTCACTTGACACAATCCAGGTCCCGGACTGCCACTTCCTCATTGCGGGAGACTTTAATAACCAGTCTCAGAGCTGGGGATACAGAACACTTGATAAACGAGGAGAAGACATTGAAGCATGGCAAGATGAAAAGCACCTTTTACTTGTCAACGATCCCACAGATCAGCCTACCTTCTACTTACGCCGGTGGCACTCGACAACAATGCCGGACTTGGCATTTTGTACAGAAGACATTTACAGAAACCTCAGTGGAGTGGTCAGATCGCAGTTAGGAGGAAGCGACCACTGCCCAGTCCTCCTCTCTCTTTCTGGAAGTATTGCGACAAGTTCACCTCAACATCCAAGGTGGAACTACAAAAAGGCAAATTGGAGTCTGTTCGGCATTCGTTCCAATGAGCTTACCCAAAATATAGCAGTAGAAGGGAGAAACATCAACAATGCGGTCAACGAATTTAATTCAAGTATCCTCAAGGCTGCCAACGAAGCGATTCCTCGAGGGTTCATGAAAAACTACCGCCCCTACTGGACAGCAGAACTGCAAGCAGCACATGATAAACTAGACAAGGCCAGAGAAGATGCAGAGGGTAATCCCTGTCATGAAAACCACTTCACACTACAACAAACTAAAGCCAGGTATCTAAAGACCAAGCTGGAGGCCAAAAGAAGAAGCTGGAGGGAAAGACGGCAGGGTTTAATTTAGAGAGACACCACAAAGCTATGGAGACTGACTAAAGCACTGAATGATGAGGGTGTCGGGGGAGAGAAGATTACTCTTGAAGAAGATGGACAAACACTGTCAGGAAAGATGGCTGCAGATGCCTTTGCGAAGGCATATGCAAAAGAAAGCAACATTTCTGTACCACGAATGCGTCAAAAAGAGGTTAGAAAAGAGCAAAAGGAAAGAACAGACACCAACACTCACGATGCAATGAAAGCTGACATTAGTTTAGCAGAACTGAAGAAGTCTATCCGCCAATTGAAGAAGAAGAAATCTCCCGGGCCAGATGGCATTAGGAATGAAATGATCCAACACCTTGGTAATGCATCTCTCCGCAAGTTGCTAGACATCTTTAATCTCAGTTGGACCAATGGAGAGGTTACTCAGTGCTGGAAAGAAGCCAGAATGAGTCCTATTCTGAAAAAAGGGAAGATCAAGACGAAAGTGATGAGCTACCGTCCTATCAGTCTTAAAAGCTGCATGTGCAAGACCATGGAGCGCATCGTCAACCAGCGGTTGCAGTGGTACCTGGAGTCAGAGAACATTATAGTTTCAGAGCAGGCCGGCTTCAGAAGATACAGGCGCACAGATGATCAAACAACACATCTTGCACAGGTCATAGAGGACACTTTTCAAGCCAAGAAGGTGATGCTAGCTGCCTTTATCGATCTGCAGAAGGCATTTGACAAGGTGTGGAAGGATGGCCTCCTCGTGAAGCTCCGGCGCACAGGCATCGGTGGCAACATGTTCCGATGGACCAAGTCACACCTACACAGTCGCAGAGCTAGGGTGCTGGTGGATGGACAATCTGGACAGAATGTATTGCTGAGACAAGGGGTACCACAAGGCGGAGTATTATCACCAACTCTGTTCATACTCTTCATTAATGACATTGTAGCAGAGCTGCCCAATGGGATCCAAGCAGCCCTCTATGCAGATGACCTCGTACTCTGGTGCACCGAGGAGTACACAACGACTGCCACGTACAGAATGCAGCTCGCCTTGGACAGAATTACAGCTTGGGCCAATCGCTGGTGTATTACCATCAACAAAGAAAAATCATCAGCCATGCTATTCTCACTGTCCACAAAAAACCAAGGTTGGCAATCTGACACTGGGCGGTACTCCACTCGAGTACGAGGACCAGCAGACATACCTGGGAGTCACCTATGACAGAAGATTAACATGGAAGGAGCACATCCAGAACGCAGAGAGCAAAGGCCAGAAGAAAGCTAAACATCATGAGCTGGCAGGAACAAAGTAGGGTGCCAATGAAAGGATCCTCAAGACCATCTACCTAGGTGCCGTACGACCACACCTTGAGTATGGATCCAGCTCATGGATGACAGCAGCTAAATCTCATCAACAGAACCTCGACAGAGTACAAAACCAGGCACTGCGCATCATCACTGGTGGAATGAGATCAACACCAATAGAAAAAATGGAGCAGACAGCAGGCATCCCCCCACTTAGTAAAGGAAGGGAATGCAAAGCACTGATCCAAGCTGCAAAGTTCAAATCGTTCAACAACCACCCGATGAAGATCAGGCAAGCACAGCTGTCATCAGGAAGACTTAAAAGATCAAGTTTTGTGAAAGAGACAAAAGCACTTCAAAGGAACCACGAAGAAATGTTGCCAACAAAAATAGAAGACCCAAACCACACCCTTGATCCTCCACCCTGGGAAAACAAACTAGAGAGCATAGCTATTCGCACCACAGTACCTCATCTCACAACCAAAGATGAACACAGTGATGTGAGCAAGAAGGCCCTGACCCTAGCCATGCTAGAAGAAATGTACCCTCAGGAGATATGGATAAGGATCTACACAGATGGATCAGCCAAAGATGCAATTAGGAGCGGAGGTGCCGGACTGCACATACAGTATCCAAACGGACAACATGAGTCAGCTGCAATACCGACAGGCAAACACTGCACAAACTACAGAGCTGAAGTCGAAGCACTGGTCCATGCAGCTAATACCATCAGCAGAACAGCAGACCCTATTGCACAGATTGTCTTTTTATCTGATGCCCGCTCCGTCCTTGAGGCTATCACCAAAGGTAAGCTGCCACAACTTGAAGAAGCACTACAAACCATCAAATGCTTTCGGATAACATTGCAGTGGATCCCCTCACACTGTGGAGTCCAAGGAAATGAGGAAGCAGACAGGATGGCAAAGGTGGGTGCAGAAGAGAACCAGACAGAATAAACGAAATCTAGGATTTCTTTTTTCACGAGAGAGTTGATACTTACCTCCCTAATACTTTTGATATTGCTAAATATCGGCTTTCACTCAATAAAACACTCAGATTAAAAACAGTTAGGTGCCCCTACTGGGCAGGGAGTCAGAGGTAGTCCGGCGGATGCTCGCCCCACCACCGCGCATGCGCCGACTACTACTTCCTCTGGCTCATTTATTGGCTAACACATGCAACTACCAAGAGCCTGAAGACCGAGCCTCTGTGGGGCGGAGAGGCCGGGTCCGTATCTAGGGAGGTAAGTATCAACTCTCTCGTGAAAAAAGAAATCCTAGATTTCGTTTATTTCACATCAAGAGTATACTTACCTCCCTAATACTTTTGATATTGCCAGAATTCGAAAGTGAATCTGGCGGGAGGGAGGCGAGGTCAAAAGACCAGCTCTTCCCTATACGCTTTCAAGCGTTTAAGGCACTTATGACGTCTGAAACTGTGTGAAAACACAGTCAGGATTTGATAAACCATCGGATAACACAACCGATGCCTGAGAGATGACCGATTTGTCATATGCGCTCCCCCCCCCCCCCTTGGGAGGAAGATTAAATGACCTCAATGTCCTACACGCTCTCTTCGTACTAGTGCCAAGTACTATAGGACAGAGACGAAAAGGCTCCATTTTCGTATACTCTCTCTAAAGAACCACAACCCACATAAACCATCACCATATTAATAACACTGGGTAACGTGACAATACAAAACAATGAACAACACATGAACAAGACTGACCTTGTTGTACTAGGAAGCTGTCATCACGATTCCAGTAGAGAAGGATGATACAGTCCCGACAAGTGGTTGTCACCGTCGCTGAATGGCGAAGTATATAAGCAATGCGGAAGCACTCTTCACAACATAAAGCGGTTATTGTTTCAAAATCGACAAGGCGAGAGGGTTAGAGGTGTCACGGAGGTAATGGTCTGTAAAACTTGACTCACAGTGCCACTGAGCCACTGACATAATATCATCCACAGGGACCCCATTAAACAGGGCAGTGGATGTCACGACACCGCGGACACTGTGAGCCTTGGCCACGTCAACCTGTCGCCCGGTGGCGGATTTGTGACAAAATTGAATACATTCCACAATCCACCTAGAAATGGTGTCCTTAGACGCCCTACCATGGGGTTCAATATATGACAACCATAACGCTGACTGGTCGGTACGCCACTCCGAAGTACGCTGTTTGTACCGGAGCAGCGCCCGTACGGGGCACCATACTTTAGAATTAGGATCATATCTAGTTAAAGATGGCAAAAAAATAGGCTGACCTGGATATTTCAATGACTGATTTTTAGACAAGAAATTAATCCTAGGTAGAAGCTTAAGGCCTTCCCCTGTAACCACAAAACGGTCAACCTCGGCTGATAAGGCGTGAATTTCACTCCTACGCCTCGCCGAGGCCGCAGCAATTAAAAATACAGTTTTAAGAGTTAACATTTTCATAGAAATGGAACTAAGTGGTTCAAAAGGCTTATCACCTAGCACCTGGAGCACCAGTGATAAACTCCAAGACGGAATCAGTGGAGGATTCCTTGGTCTTAGATTGCCCATGCCTTTAATTAATACATTTAATGTACTTACTTCATCACTCCCCCTATTAGCCAAGCAAGGAATAACAGTCATTAAAGCTGATTTATAACCAGCAATAGAGTTAGGCTTGAGGCTATAGGCATCATATAGGTGACAGAGGAAATCAGCCACTACCTGAATAGATGATTCCATTGGATCAATACATCTTTTTGAGCACCACTCTGCAAATCTGTTGATTTTATAATTATATGCTCTGGAGGTTGACCCCCTCCTGGCTTTGGCCATAAACATGGCCGCTTGCTCAGAAAAGCCCTCCTTAATTCTAGATTCCTTGACAACATCCACGCAGTCAATCGGAACATTGACGGATTGTCGTGAAGGGCCTTGCCCTGGAAGATAAGGTCGTCCATCAGAGGCAGCGGAACCGGATTGCAGACCAGAAGGTCCAGCAGATCCGTA